>JANHGN010008927.1:0-36873 GCA_024605025.1 Megaceryle maxima
CTATGGAAAAAGTGGTTCCAGTTCAGGAGTCTTCAAGACTGGTACATGATAAGGGTCAGTTTGGGATTCAAAGCATGTCATAGGCTTCATCAGGTACAGGAGAGTCTCGGAGCAGGAAAGCAAACTCCCCTAGGGTCCTTCCTGTCCAATGCTGTCTGGATGTCTCTGCCTGGACACAAGGAATATTTTTTAGGAATGAAGTCTATTCTTATCCATAGCGTCATTGCCATGAAGAGTCTGAGGAGTCTAATAATCATCCATTGTTAGTAATGACAAGTAAAATTCACACTTTTTGTGCCCCATTAGTCCAGATTATATTCTTTCATCTACTGCAAAATCTCTTTTTGTTTTTAATTTTTGGTCTTTTCCATCACAGTTGGCTTCAGATGTGAAGTTTACTTAAAGGTTGTTTCTGGGTTTTTTATTCTTCTCTTTCTCTTAGTGTTTGGGTTATATGATACTTTGAGTATAATTCAATCATCAAAGGTCATATTCCATCAGTTGTTTTTTTCTGTTACAAGCTTCCTTCCTCCACATGTCAACAGAAATTCTACATTTTAAGATCAGAGTCTAAACTTTATACTCCTTAAACTGATATTCAGGAAAGCAATTATCAAATATCATTTCACTTTTCTGGTATTCTGCCAGCAGGTCTGTTGACAACGCTACCAGTTCCCCCAACATGGCTTTTGTATCTATTGTCTCCACACCCTATATTTGCTCTTTCAAAAATGTCAGTGACTGCTGCATTTTCAAAACTTTCTGAGACAGTTTAAAAGGACAGATGTTTCCCAAATTCCATGTCTATATTCCCAAGACAATGACTACAGATGGGCTAGTTAGTATATATATGATGTATTAGTGTTGCTAATTTACCCTAAATTTTCATGCTAATATAGTATTTTTTCTCTCCCCCTTGGAGTTTACCCATAGCACTCCTAGCTTTGAACAAACTGTGATTTATTCTATCATGGAGAACATCACATGGCAGTTCAAGACTATTGGGAAATAACCAATAAAAATTTAAAAAAGCTTTATTTTTCAGCAAATTTCCTTTGGAAAGAGCTTCCAAAGAACTTCATTATTAAAGTACTTAATAAGCATACAAAAAACATTTGATGTGCCTGACAAAAAAAACCCCAAAAACAAACAAATAAACAACACTGCTAATTATGTCTGCCTACCAGAAACTGGGATTTAATACAACCTAACCCATTTCAGAAGGATTGTCTCTGTTCTAAGTAACTTATAACTGAAGGAAGAATGGACAGACACGAAGAGAGAGAGAACAAAGGAAGAAATATTTCAGAGTAGTCAGAAACCTTACCAATGAGTTCATTTAAGGTATGACAAGCCAGAGAGGCCTATATGGGATGGAACAGGAAGAAAATTTTGTATATAAGGGCTATGCTGAGCTGTCATAACAATCCACATAAAGTAATCTGAGGTTCTCTAGTCTCTTTAAGGATAAAGTCTTCATGTGGAAACAGCACAGCTTATTCTGTTTTCATGCAAACTAGTTTCATAACAGAAAAAAATCCTTCCACTGTAATAGTATGAATGAGGTTTTGTTAGTAAAAGCAGAGTGTTGAAATTAGCAAGGAACCCATTAACAAAAGTAGTAGAAATACGCTACAGGATGTGGTAAAAGCACTGGGTATAAATTATAAACACTCTGAATCAACCACAGGTGTATTAGTTAAGCATTAGCAATACCAAATGTGTTTCACTATCTTACTGCCACTGAAACAGAATGACTATGGAATATAATTATGTAGAAAAGTTATAGTTTTCTCCAAAGTCTTATGAAGAATAGAATCAGAACTTTGATACCATCTGTAGCCATATTTTTACTCCTCTGTATAATTCTAAAGTTACAGATTCTGAATACAAGCAGAGAAGGTAATACGCTCTAGTCTGTAAGCTGGCCAGTGGATAGGAAGGAAGTATAGTGGGAGACTTTTACAGTCAGAAGAAAACTAGAATGCCAGTGATCCTGGAATCCTGCTCTGTAAAGGATGAATAAAGAATTGCACAGCTGCAAAGCTGTCTGTTCATCCTTAAGTCAGTCTTATTTTAAACAATTAATCAGATTTTGAATAGTAATTTTTGCTATCAATACCTATATTTCTCCTTGCTTGATGGAGAGAGGGCTAGTTCTTGTTACATGATTTTAGCCACATATCTGATATCTTGTGAAAATGACAGCTTCAGAAATGTTTTCTTACATGTTTTGATCCTCCAGGATTTGAGCCCAGAGCTGTCCCTGTGTTTTTCCACTCCCACCTAGATGAAGATCAAAATGAGAAACAGAAAAAGAAGGGACTTCTGATGGAGCTGTGAAAGCTAAATGATCTGTTGAGACACAGTCAAAAACATTCACCCACACTGTGATGTGAAGAGTACCTTTCTTTAAGGTAAGGAAAATGTAGCCAAATCAATCTACTCAGTGCTGTGGGAGGCTAAAGAAAAGGCTTTTTAGCAATTCAGTATAATTTAGAAAATGTCCAGAGTCCGTATTAAGTGGTTTGTAATTTTGCTGTGTTAACAGAGTGTTCCAGAGCTCAAGGATCTTCTATTCATCTCTGGAGCACTCAATGGTTTAGTTCTAAAGCCTTCCCTTGTCCGCTCTCTTACAATGTTACCTCTATTGTGGTAGCATTGCTATTCAGAGAACTTTAGTTAAAGGCGTATGAGGTGGTACCTTTCCTTGTTATGAGAAACATCTTACCTTAACGTGTCACATGAGGTACAGGCTCCACGTAGAGATACAACAAATTGATTAATCTAAGTTGAGAGACTCTTCTTTCTTATAGCAAATGTGCAGCATCACACTTACATGTCTTTTAAATACCTCCAGAGATGGTGATTCAAATGCTTTCTTGGACAGCCTGTTCCAGTGCTTGATGACCCCTCTCAGTGAAGAAATTTTTCCTAATATCCAATCTAAACCTCCCCTTGTGCAACTTGAGGACATTTCCTCTTGTTAGTTGGGAGAAGAGACTGACACTTTGCCACAACCTCCTTTCGCATAGTTGTAGAGAGCAATAACGTCTCCCCTGAGCCTGCTTTTCTCCATGTTAAACAACCCCAGCTCCCTCAGCTGTGCCGCGTAACACTTGTCTTCTAGACCCTTCACCACTTTCACTGTTCTTCTTTGAACACACTCTAGCACCTCGATGTTTTTCTTGTAGTGAGGGTCCCAAAACTGAGCATAGTATTCAAGGGGTGGCCTCACCAGTGCTGAGTACAGAGGTATAACCCCTTCCCTAGTCCTGCTGGCCACACTATTTCTGATAAAAGGCATTCAGATTCTAATGTATCCCAGAGAGAAGCTGGAATTAGGTGTCTAAATTAGGCAGAGTGAATATGCCATCCTTGTGACTTGCTGGTGAGTAGATGGGAAGCAGCCTGTAGTGCTGTACTTCTCACTTTCCTTGAAGTGAGACCAGCAATGTCTATGGAGCCTTCTGCCCTCACTGCACTCTCAGGGCAGCTGCTGCTGCTTAATGCAGTGCAGGGGTTTGGAGTCTACTGGAGGTGACAGGGCACTGTAAGAGCTGCTCTCAGCTACTCCATGATTAAAATGACTATGGATTATTTGTACCAGACCTATTTAAATGTCTGGCAGAAGCTAAAAATATGAGAGAAAATTACCAGTTCAGTAAAGAATCGAAAAATTTACTTTAAAAAAAATCAGTTAAAAAAAAAGTGAAAAAAGTGCTTCAAGGGGATCCAATCATAAAACAGTATTATTCTGAAAGTCTAAAGCTTTTAATATTACATTATAAATTATGAAATGTAACAGTCAAAGATTTCCAGACATTTTCCCTGCTGATGTATAATCTTCTATCAGTCATTGTCACCTTGTGTTTATATAATCCTCTGTACCACAGAACTGGCTTCAGCCCATAACATTTAATGCATTAAATGCTATTTTTACCTTCAGATTCATCATTCTTGTAATCAAAACGTAACAGGAAAATTGTCATGTGAGACATATTTTAGCTGCAATATTTCTCAACACAGCTTTACCATTTTACCCATTTTTTAACAAACGATACATTAAGCAATGGCAATGTCTAAACTTTCATAGTGATCAACAAATTTACACCACTTACAAAACAACTTGACTGAAGAGTAAAAAATTAACAAGTACATGCTTCTGAATTTTCTGATTCAGACCATAGCTTGTGTGAACTGTAATCAGTTCTTTAGCATTCTGACAGTTTATATCATTGAGACATATCCTTATGCTTCTTTTGTGTCTTCTCCTGCTTCTTTTACTCCAACAGAAGTTTCATTATCATTTTTTATCCTAAGAACAGTCTAACAAGCCCTTGTTTGCTCACTGAGTGTAAATGCAATTGCTCTTTTGATCTGTCCTACAAACCATTGTATAAATGACAGAAATGTACAGTAATTATTTTAAGTCTGAAATTTCCTGTCTCCCTTGGACTATAAATATGCCAAAATGTTGAAGCAATTTAGATCAAACAATCTAAACAATCTTTTAATAACCACCTCCTCACTTATAGACAAATAAGTTCCATTTACTTCCCTTTCCCCTTCCACCTACTTCAAAGTAAAATAAAGTGGTAGTGCAGCCTATTATTTTATAGGTTTGCCTTTCTTTAATGAGTCATATCTTTATTGATCCTCTTGAAAGATGGGTACTATCAAGCCTGGCTACTACCCTATTCCATGGCCAACCCTGTTATGGTCTGATGTTTAATGGGAGTTCATTAGAAGGGCACAGGGAATTTAAAATCATAGTTTTATGACTCTAAACTACAGTCCAGCCTTTTATGTGTTTATTCTTGTATTGGTTTAGTAACCATGATGATGAAAGTGGGCAGAAAATATGTGAATTCTGATTCTGGTTCTCCCTTAGTGCCTCTGGTTCCTCAGTCAGTTCTTTGCCCCCCTAGCTGGAGAGCAACATCCAGCAAATGTCATGTGCATGTGTAGTATGGTTTGAACTTCGAGGTGGAGTTTCCCTTGTGTTATACAGCTGCTCCTATAACTACAACTGTCATCACTACAACTTTCTTCTTGTTAAAAATTGTTTCATAGAACATCTCATAGACAAAAGAAGTTTGAGGAAAAAGTCTTCTAAATACCTTAGCTCTTTTCAGTTGGGTTACCATGTGTGTTTTAGGCACCAAACCTGTCATCATTTGCACTGGGAGGGAGAAGTCCAGGATGGCCCATCAGTACTACATCTGGGCATAAAATGATACATTTGAGAGTGAAACATCACTGTGCTACAACTAAAACTAAACATGACATCTGTACCTATGTTTAAAAACAGGTGTCATCTACTTCAGCTTATTAGATCTGCTTATGGGTACTGTCTGGTCTTAAATACTCCTGTTTCTTGAAATGTCATAGTAGCACACTGTAAGTTTCTATACCCAGATATTGCAACAGCACCCAACTGCTGGGGTGCAGAGTTTGGAAAGAAGGACATGCCTTCAGTGCCTTTTCCACATTCACACAGTGCCGAAGGCACCACACAGTCCATATGCAGAAAGTCAAAAGTTAATTGTCAGTTACCTACTTTTGGCATTCACACACCTCACAGCTAATTATTTAGCTCATAGGTTTGGAATGAGTGAAACTTGTCATTTACTTGGCTTAACGTAACCTATTGTGGGGTGTGTTGTTTGGGAGTGTCCCTACAACTATTTGTGCTATACAACATTCACATTTTTTTCCCCTGCTTTAGCACTCTGACAGACTACAATGAGTTTTACAATTGTTTACATGTCCACAACTACCTGTTGGTGCCCATAAGGATCAGCATCTCATTGTGCAAATCTGTTTTAAGACACTGCTGTTTTTTACAAATGCTGCCCATAACTACCTTCCAGAATCTGTTATGCTGCAATTTCTTCAGAAAGAGCAGAAATGACAGTGCTTGCTTTCTGCAGCTACAATCAAGAATCTTCATCATAAGGTTTAATGCCTAAACACTAAAGGCTGTTTCCTGATGCTGTCTGAGCATCCCAACCTCTTCAGACAGCTCTACTTTGCTAGTCTAGACTCTGTACTGTCTCTTTCTTATTTGCATACAAATTTCAAAATTTCAGTCACCCATTGCAATAATTAAAAAATTTTAGGGTCTTTCAATCTGCATTTGAGTTTTGTTTAGCTTTCAGAGGGTCGTTTACTTATCTGTTTCTATATGCATTTTGGTCAGACCACACAGAGAGGTTCAAAAGAAACGAGAAGCATTTTGCTGGATATAGTCACATAATTACTTCTACAAAAGAAAGATGAGCCATTCCTGCATTGCACAGCTCCATTACAGGTGAAACAGCTTTTTCAAAGAGCAGGGCACTTCTGATTCCATATCCTACTTTTGGGAAAGTTCTGTTGATTAGTGGAAGGATGGAGCATAAAGGTTTTCACCAGAAAGTACTATTGTTTGACCCACTCTAATGAGTTTTAATCTTTGAATTGGGATTATTTTTACTGGATAGGAGTGAAATTAAAATTGCAATGACTTTGAGTTAAAGCCCTTAGATGAGTGAGATAAAATGTAAAATTCAGAGAAATTATTACTGTGCATAATTAAATATAAAATGTACAAAGAAGAATAAAGTAGAGAATAAATATTTATTATTTCTTTTTTTTCCTTCCTATTTTTTTTAACCAGTCCTTTATTCACGTAAAACAGTAAGTAAAAAAAAAGAATCAACAATATATGATAAACTTTATTGTCTGATCTGCACTATCATCTCTGGAGAGCATTCTACGTAGAGGAAATGATCCAAAAGATGTCAAAACTTCTGATTTTTTTCATAACTTTCAGTGATCTTTAGATAAGGCTTCAATGTTATGCAAACTGCCTCCCCTGCTATTATAAGGTTTGTAAATACTGACACTCCAGATACAAATCCCTTTGAAATTACCATCAAAATAGTAGCTTACTTCTGGGAACAAAACAAAACAAACAAACAAACAAACAACCACCATCCCCCCCAAAAAATACAAAACAAAACAACCAAAAAACAACTACATGTAGTCTTCAGGTGTGTCTATAGCTGTCAGTTCTCTTTAGAGTAACATTCGGGTATTATATTTAATAATTTTTTTGTGTTGTCTTCAAGAACAGATTTCTATAATTTCTGCCTAACTAATTTCATCTGTCACCAATGTCAAGAGACTACAATTGGTAAACATCAGAGAGATAATAATAGGGTTTCTGGGCAGTCCTCAGGAGGTCTGATTTGACTGCTTTTAAACATTTGGGTGAGCAATTAAACAGAAAGCTACCTAAAACTGATCAAGGTTATGTGCTTGTGAAGTCTTTTCCTTTCACTTCTAAAAAAATCAAGGAATGTGAGGTGCCAGAGAGCAGCATGTGGGGACATCTCAGGAGGGGTTGAATCAAGGGCAATCTTCCACTGGCTGGGCTCTCACTACCTTGCTGTCCATCAAAAGCAAGGGGAGGAAGCCAGGACCAGGGGCCACCCAGGAGATTGGGATGCAGACCACCACTCCATGGCAGAGCTCAGGGAGGGACTGAGAAGACCCATGAAGCCAAGGGTAGGGGGATGGAGGGGCAGTTATGGCCTTCAGGGCCCTTATAGGTGGCTGTAAAGACATCTCCACAGATGTGCCCTAATTGCAATACAGAGAATAAAGTGGATGTTAACATAAATTTCTGGACCTTACCTACCATCCTTACAAAGAAACTCTACTTAAATGTGGAATAGGACTGTAGGAGGGTTTGGTGTCAAAAGTAACTTCTGGAAAAAACTACCTTATTTCATTGTAAAAGCAGTTATGTTGACCTGACTGCCCTAGAAAGTCATAGAATTGTCAGGGTTGGAATGGACCTTAGAGATCATTTAGTTCCAACCCCTTGCCAAGGGCACGGACACCTCCCACTAGAGCAGGTTGTTCAGACTCCCATCCAGCCTGGCCTTAAAAACTTACAGGGATGGGTTTTTTTGATAAAATAACATCAGTTATATACAGAAACCATACAAACATCTGTGATACTGAAGGACTTCAATGCATGTAGTGGTGAGAAAGGTGAAGCATGGGCAGAGGGATCAAGGGCAGCAGCAGAGGGAGAAATTCAGCGTGGATGAGAGCCTATACCAAGAGGGATAAAAGGGATCACCTGGAGCATCAGTGCCCTACCAAGTGCAAATCTGGTCTGTGTGGTTGTCTTACGTCTGTCTCCCATGGCATGACTGTTCCTTGATATAGCCACTGATGGCAAACATCACTGTCCTGTATGCCCTGCTTAAAGAAGAAAAAGCTATTGCATCTTCCAGGCCATATGAGCTTTGTGATCCTGCATGGTAGCAGGATGGATGCAGTTATCCAAGGGCATTGGCTGCTCTAAGGAACAATAGAAATGATGATGAAGTCATGAAGCTGTGACTGTTTTCCCCATGTTAATGCTGTGTGGCGGCCCAAGAGGACAACACTTGTCCTAGGACTGTTCTGTTTTGCACTCTCGCTGGCCTGAAGTAGGATGTTTGGTTATGCCCAACAAACCAGATGTGACCTATATCCTGACAGATGAAGAAACTTGATGTAGATTATGGACTTCAGGGGTAGAGATAATGATACTGTTTCCAGATGTACTAAGAAAAATACCTTAAATAACAAAATAAACAAACCAGAATTAATCCATTGGGAAGGCAGAATGGTGCACAGAACACATAAGGCAATGGCAGACACACACACTAATTGTGACTTCACCTAATCCTCAGGGTGGTGGATCCGAAGCATCTATCATCTGTCTACATGCTCGATAATTGGGCATGAACATCCTAGCAGGACAGTATGGCATTTTCTTTAGAATAAAAGGAAACAGGGTCAGGAGGGAGGGTTAGCTTTGTGTGTCACCCTCTGAAAGACCAGAGATGAAACCTGTGTTTAAAAAAGGCCTTCCTAGACCAGGTGCTGAAAGACAAGATAGTTGTTAAATCACTAGAGAAAATTAGGATTTTATAGATCTTTACAGTTTGGAATATTTAAAGAATTTTAAGGGTATAATAATTAGTAGAATTTGTTTAGATTATTTGAAAAGTTGTTTCATCCTTAATAGAACCAGCTGACATTTCCACATTAAATATTTTAAGAGAAAAAAAATTTATATATATATGTATATTTACACACACATTCTGAAATGGTAAAGGTTGCCTAGGGACATTAGAAAGAACAGTCATTAATTCACTGGACTGAAGACAGATTTGTGAGCTAAAGGTTCATTTCAATTTAAAAAAAAATATTTACTTTGGGAAAAAAAAATTAACCCAAAAATCATGTTTTGTTTTAGAATCATTCTCTATATAGAAATTACTATGACTTGCAGTTTTCTTTCCTTCAGCTTTATTCTAAACTATTTAATATCTTTAAGAACACTAAGAACCAGAACAAAACATTCTCCCTGTCCCCTAATTGTTTTTTCACCTTGCTTATCACCAAAAAATTAAACTGTTTTTAATACCTTGGCCTCAGGGAAATCCTTCAGGATTGACAGAAACCAAATAAATTAAGCATTGGTAGGACTTAATTCTAGGTGGAATTTAATGACATTTTCATCCTACCTCCATAACAGTTGTTTTGAGGTTTATATTGTTGGATTTTACATGCATTTTAAAGACAAAAAAATCAGTATGACTGATATAAATCATTACAACATGATGGTAAACAATGGGGCAATAAGAATGCCACAAATAGTTCTGAGAAAACAAAGTATTAAAAACTAAAAAATTATCTAAAAAGTTCTATAGTTTAAAAGCAAATGTTTGTCCTCTTGTTTCAGTAAGGTCATTCATTTACAGTTACTAGTGTCTCCTGTACTTAAAGACCATTAATTCCTTAGGTAGTTAAAGTATAATTCCTCACAAAATTTCATAATTCATGCATACATTATTCCTTTTAATTTATCATGCTTGAAGCTAAATAACATATATTTCTGTAAGGCCCTGAAAGAACTGTTGGTTTAGGGTTTTTTTCAATGAATCAGGTAAGTCAAGGTGATAATTTAATGAATGCTCATGTCCAGATTTTCATTTCAATTTCATCATGCTGAATAGCAGTATTGAATAACTGAGTGTATAATTGAAATCACAACCTGGTCTTCAGGTTTTTACTAATACCTTCTAGCCTTGTGCATTCACAAGTATTTGTTGGTACTGCAAGGACAACCAACAGTGGCAGCTTTAACATGTCAACCAACCCCAAAACAATACTTTGAGGACTAGAAAGAAATCCTCCTTTGTTCTGTTTATTTCAGATGCTTATATTTTTAAATATTGTCCTGAACTAGCACTGCCAGAAATCATGTCATTTTGTTTTTCTGGATGAATCAGAGTAGGAACCTTTAGAGGAGTATCTCTGACAATGGCCTTTATGGGAGAACTCAGTATTACCTACTCTTTCAAGTTAACCATAGGCAGAACTGAAAAACAGTGCACATTCAGTTCAGTGGTTGAGGTAGAAGAACGCCTTGAGTTGAAATTGTTTATGATTTTAAAATTGAAAAGAAATGAGATAAACTCAGAACAGTTTGATCCAACTGAAATGTTTTGACTTATTAACTAAGTGTTTTAATGAGCT
The DNA here is from genome assembly GCA_024605025.1 of Megaceryle maxima. Lineage (NCBI taxonomy): Eukaryota > Metazoa > Chordata > Aves > Coraciiformes > Cerylidae > Megaceryle > Megaceryle maxima. The sequence continues at coordinate 10,597 of JANHGN010008927.1, forward strand.
TTTTCTCTTTTAAAACTGATATTCAGGAAGAAAAGTCAGTCTTTAATACATTAGCCAAGCAAATAAAAAATATTTTTAAAAGGTTGAAAATTAATATTATAATTAATATTCCAAGTAAATACTCTTACACAAATGAAAAGAACTCTTCCTTTTCATGTTACCTGAAATGCCTTCCAAATTCAGAGCAGCTTTATACTTATTTCCAATACCTTTAAAAGTTTTGTCAGCAAATTCAACCATTAAAAGCCCTTTAATTTTTATCTTCACTATCACAGTAAATACATTTTCTTTTTCTTAGAATTTGCCTGCATTTGGTTTAAAAATGAACCTGAAGTTTTGCTTTTATTGTTTTAATTTTTTTTATCTCTCCTGGCTACAGAGAAAAGCTTGAATACATGAATTATAAAGCATCCACAAGCACACTGAAAATACAGAAGACATTGGCTGTGTTGTCTTTTCAATCTTAGAAATCACTGCTCGTAACTTTGGGTATTTGACTCATGGTTTGAACATTTGCAGCTGACCCTGAGCTTCAGCAAAGTGGAGAGCAGTAATCAGCAGCAGTAAATGTAGACTGGCACTCTGCAAGGACAATTCTCATATTTCTCCCCAAAATTCAGAGAAAAGATTTCTGTTTAGCAGAACACTCCTCAATTTTTATTAAAAAATGTAATGCCTAACCACTTCTCTGACAGCACTTTCACTTTTCATATGAATTTCTAGGTCAGACTTACAGACAGAAAGGAGATTTTGGACAATTTAGTTTTGTTCTAGAGGCACATCAGCATGTCTGAGTGCCTGAAGTATATGAACAATTTCAAGTGCATGCTACACTAGTTAGAAACTGTGTCAATCTTCCAAGCTGATTTACTGAGCTGCATCCTGGCCCTATCTGTATGCATAAAAAGGCTAAAGCAACACGCAGAGGCTTCCAAAAAACATTATTTATTCAGGACTGTCACCTCTGCAGCACAGGCAGTGTGGGAGATAAGCTCACAGGAGTGCCTCTCAAGTTCTGCACCAGGTGTTGTGCCAGAGCAGGAGTTGTGCAGTGGAACAAAGCCTTAGCTTAGGATACTGCTGCCATTTACATAGTGTTGTGGCGAGGCCACGGATATGGCAGTAATGTCAGGCAGGCCTGAGGAAAAAAAAAAAGAGATGGAAGCTCTCTAGCCACCAGAACAACCCAAAAGTGGCAGTGTACAAAAGCAACTGAAAATCATCTTCACCGCTTCATCAGAGTGCTGGAGTCTTTATGGCTCAGAATCATGCTCATTCTGCTTAGATATGGAAAAGAATTTTGGCTGTCTTTTTTTCCCAAAGGACATGGACTTTGCTATATATGCAGCTGCTGAAGTAAATACAAGACTAGAATAGCAGCAGAGCTGCCTGGGGTTGGTTTTTTTATTCCAGTGGGAGTTTTTCTGACTTGTGACATCTTCATAAAATACAAGCTATTATTAAAAAAAAAAAAAAAGTCAATTGAATTTTTAAATAAACAGAAACTGATAAAGATGACAGCAATGGGTTTGTAATCTCATCTTTCTATCATATATACATATTCTAGTTTCACATTGAGGAGAATGTACAGGTGCCTCAAAGAATTGATTCACTTTACATCATATACAGTAAATTAAGTTCACTTTTAAATACATCAGTGGCATAAATGCTTTATGTGTAACAACTGTCCTAATTAATAGTAAATCCTTATGTTGCAAACTGGATTAATTGACTAGTATTTATTGTGCAAAAATTATCTATACAACTTCTGCATCTTTCAAGAACTAATTATGTGGATATGTGCAAGTCTTTCTTAGAAAAAACACAGTGTTTAAAGGAAGCTCCTGATCTTTTCAAGAAACAAAAGGTACATGAGATATAATTGTTTCATTCTGGATGTCATTGCTTCAGTCAGCTTAAAATGCAGTGTAAAACATTAAGGGCGGCAGACTTTTCTGTTAATCATGAGTAGGTACTTCTTGCTTAGTTTCTATTTCAGCAGATTTAAATGGATAGTACCTCCTGCATAAATGTTATACTTATGTATTTAGTGTCACTTTAGCTTTGTTTGCATATCACCTCTACAAAAAGTAAAGAAGAAATCAATCTCTTTGTGACTATGCTATTAGAAGCCCATTTCTCATGGGAACCCATCATCAGACGGCTCTGGTTTTCACCAAGATAAGCAGCACCCAGGAAGAAGAATTTAACAGGTGCCTGCAAGTGTGAATATTGTCAGACCATGCAGAGTTGCTCCTGGGAGCTGACAGGTTCACTCGTGTCACAGCAGCAGGTGAGATCCCCTGAAGACAGTAAGCACTCAGGTCAGACATTGAACACCACAAACCTCTCCACCTGGGCAGCAGTCAGAGCAGCCCAAGGAGCCAAAGCTTCACAGGGAGGGAGCTGCCTTCACCTCCCTGCTGTGGAGACTTTATCAGCTTGCACCAGGTAAACCTTTAACCAGGTTGCCCAGCAGCTATACAGGACAGTTACAGAGAGAGAGGATGGATGCATGCATGGGGGCTGTTGAAAACATCATTTGAAGTGAAACCTTGGTGATAAGAGTCATAAAGCACAGCACTTCATGGCCAATTTTACTATTTGCTAGAGACAGGCTAATAAAAAAGCCATTGTTCAAAAGAGACTTTTAAGAAAAATTTTATGTGAAAAAGATGCATTTTGAAGCTAATATTGTGATGCTAACTTTGTGATATCAGAGTGAAAATAAGAATTCCAGCTTTTTCATATTGACTTTTACAAAACAACGCAGGCTTTCTGGAAGCATGACACTGTCTTTAAGAAGACAAGAAGCTGTCTGGGGATTATTGGTGTTATTTCAATTGCATTTGGGATTAATTTAATATTTTCAAAGGGGGATGGAGTGAGAGAGGAGGGGTTGAGCATGTATCACTCACTAGGGTTTGGAAAGGGTTTCTTAAACATTTTGCCACAACCTAATGGACTAGAAACCCATTTCACCTTTTCAAGAATCTTTTTTTTTTTTTTTTTTTTTTGCATATGCTTTGGAGTTGGGATACTGTGGCTTCATGGAAAACATTAAATGTTGAAGAATTGCTTTAAAATCTGATTTGACAACAGCAGCATTATCATGACATTAGGAAATAGTTTAACTGTGTTCTGTAAGTCTTTGCAATATGACCAGTGGCACAAATGTTCATGCACTGTTACTGACTCCAGCTGAAACAGAGAAAAAGACATGAATAAAACACAGTGACAAAAACAGCAACACTGGGACCCAACAGGGATTTGCAACCTGCTGGGCACCCTATTTTTTCCTAGTGGTTTAGTCATCTCTTGCCAGTGACAAAATTACTTACTGACCTCACAGTGATACCATGAAAAATACTTCATGCTTTCTTGATTCAGAGATGCTTCTGAAGCTACATGTGAATGCTGTTGAATTGTATCTAAATTATTTACTGATGAAAAGGTGCTATCAGAAGGGAAAGAAATAAGGGAACATTCCCTTCTTTGGACCAGTGTGATAACTAATGTGGGGATAGTGAGAGATATATGATTTCTATATTGTCCCATGGTAAAAGAATTAGCTCAGGAACCTTTCTTTCTTCCCAGATACCTGAATTGCCTCATATTTGTCACAGAGAAAATGTGACAAGATTATGCAGTTTAACCTTTTTTAATTTCCTTCCTCAAACTTTCAGTGAAGGGGATAAACAAACAAGACCTATTACAGTTGGAATAAGACAACACCAAGAATCTCAGGGTCTGACCCAGGTTAGTTTCATTTAATGGCAGTGGCTCATTAGGTGAAGGAAGAAGTTTATGTTTTCTTCTTTGGTTTCAAAAACCCTAGTTCTTAAGAAGCTTTAGACTGGCTATATTTCAATTTGCATGGAAGAGGCTACTATGGTAACCCTCTTTGTGCTGCTAGGCAACCATTTAATAACAATTAGTTCCTTTAAAACTAACTCACCTTTAATAGAGCATTAAAGATTACACACAACACTTACATAAGGTGTGAACCTTCTCTGGGAAGGAGTCATGGTACTATTTATAACACATCAGAAAGACAACCTCTTTTTTTTTGTTACACAAGGAAACACTATTATCCCTCTTGCCATATCCACATACATTTATGTGACTTGCATTCCATATACAGTCTCCACAATATTTTTGTGCTTGGAAAAGATATACTCAATATTGTAAAATTTCAACAGGACCATACCAATTTAGATCTCTCAAATTAATGTCTTCATGTTTTTACATCATTTTGCTCTAAGAGAAAACACCACGCAGAAAAATTGTTTTTCCACCATCCTCAGGAAGAAGCGATGAGGTTTATTACTGTGAATGGTCATGTGTTACACTTTGCTTTGTACTGAAGGCCACCCACTCAGACATGGCCATGAGATGGTTGGGTAGGACAGAGGGGAGAGGGATGTTCTGTGGGGCTCATGGCCAGGCAAGGGCTGTGGGAAGCTGGAGACCAACCCTGCTATGGCATTGCTGAGGCAGGGGCTGAGAGCCCTAGGAGCTGAAATGGGGTCCTGGGCCATGGGGAGGGCAAGAAGAGCCTTCAGGTCCATGAATGAACCAGACACTTGAAGCATCTTTCAAAGTCAGGAAAATTTGAATTCAGGTCTACGATACACACCTCAGATGTGAACTTCATAGCATGGGAAATTTCACTCTATGTATATTCAGTTAAATGGCAATTAAAAAGTTGTGAAACTTGATTGTGGATTCATATTTGCTCCCTAATTTACCCACCACAAATCCAGCTTTTATAGACAAGAGTCTCTACTTACCTCACGGCTCAGCAGGGCTTGGAATTTTAGCTGAGAAAACCCTTTCACTAATGCCATTTTACTCCCAGTCACCTCAGTTAAGTGGCTAGTATTCAACTAACACACTTATAACCCTGAACTTGCCCCTTGGAGTTCTGGAGCCTCAACAGCTTGCTTTGAAAAACTCAGGTGAACTGCCATGGACAGTGTTTCGTGATGAGCAGAGCACCTCACCACAAAACTGAGAAGCAGTTTGTGCTGCCCTTCCCTTAACTTCCTGAAGAGTTTGTGTACAAGGTGGTTAACATCAGTTGCTTTCCTGAGTGAATCTCAATCCCCAAACTGGGGCTTTGGTTCCTACAGAGAGGCACAGATTTTGCAGTGATTAGTTTCAGATAACCCTGGGTCCTATGCAGAATTTCAGGTTTCTGAAACCACAGGCCCTGTGGCTCAGAATAGCTAGGGGAGTGCAGATAAAAGAAATTAGAACAGCGTAAAGGAAACAGCACTGAAAGGAGAAGCACAACTGAATCACAGCTATTTCTCTGATGTGTTTGGACACTCTGCTGAGTGCTTCCCAGCACAGTGACACCACACAGGTAGGCAGACTCCCAACCCCCAGAAGCTGAAATGGCTAAAAAATGCACAAATCTGTCCTTGTTGCAGTCTGAGGCTGATAGTCTGCCTTTTGATGCCTGTAGCTATTATTGAAGATGTTCATTTGAAATGTAACCATAAGAATGGTGAGAATGCAACAATTTTCTAATCACCATCAATTTATCTAGTTTTTCATCTATCATAAAAAAAAAAAAAAAGTAACATCTTGTAAAGAACCCTGGGCTTTTTCCCCCTCCAGCACTTCTTTTAAAGCTGCACTGATGAATCTATCTGACATGGGGTTGTAAAAGGAAAGCAGATGGCACACTTATCACTCAAAAAACAATCCCACAATCCCTTTACAAGCATCTCTGGTGAGCAGGCAACTTGATAATGATAGCAATTAGCATCATGGAAATACCAGAAAGGCCAGAAACTTGCTGGCAGTATTTCTGATAAGCTCAGGGATTGATGCTTTTGAAGCCATCCAGACAGGTAGAAATTAGTGTCTTATGTTAATTCATCACAACTAGTCAAGTACTATGGGTTTTTACTTTGGTGTAACAGTAGCTTCTTAGTAAAGGCTAAAGCAAGGAGGGAAAAAAAAAAGTTTCACATTTTTGTTTATTACTTTCATGATATATAGATGTTCAACATCAAGCTGTCCTGTTGATATTATCATTTGATGAAAGTCACTCTCCTTTAAAGTAACTTTTTTAACTGAGGAGAAGAGAAACAATTAACAACAATTTAGTTGAATGAACCTTGTGCATAGCAACTAATTAAAATATTATTTTAGTCTGTAATTATCTTAGAATCACAGAATCATATAATTGTTTAGGTTGGAAAAGACCTTCAAGTTCATTGAGTCCAACCATTAACCTAACCCTACCGCGTCCAGTGCTAAGCCATGTCCTTAAGCACTCTATCTACATGGCATTTAAATACATCCAGGGGTGGTGATTCAACTGCTTCCCTAGGCAGACCACTCCAGTGCTTAATAACCCTTACAATGAAGAAATTTTTCATAATATCCAACCAAAACCTCCCCTGGTGCAACCTGAGGCCATTTCCTCCTGTCTTATTACTTGTGAGAAGAGACCAGTTGCAGGACTCTCTGAGAAGGATGCAGTGATAGGAAGAGACATGCCTGGTAAGAGCAGGACAGGGTTTTCAAGGATCAGCAGTTTGCAGAAGACTAATTTGTGAGTGTCCTTGCAGCAACCTACATAAACTGAGCACTTTTCCTCATCTTGATGTATTAAGATTACCAACCAAGAAAATTAATCTAGAAGATGCAATGCTTGCAACTAACTTTCATTATAAACTCAATTTATATTCTCTTCATACAACTCATAAAGATGTTTTGGTCACAACACTGGCAAACTGATTTATTTTTTTCTGGAACTGAGGAACACTACTAATTCACTAGTGAAACACCTCTGTTTTTCAGTGCATTTCTCAGTCTAAGTGACATTCCCCCTTATAAGTAATGTGGAAATAAGTGACATTAAGTCTTGCTTTGACAAATTACACTAAGTTTTACCCTGGTAGCTCTCAGGGGGATAAATCTATAAAATCATAATTCTAAAGATTCAAATTGTTAGTAGTTTGAATGATGAAGGGCCATAACAAGCTTTTAGAACACCAGCTTATTTCTGGGAAGTCATCTTCCATTTAAAACTGAATAAAAGTTGATCTTTCTATGCAGCTTTATAACACAGGTAGAACACAAACTCTACAACACTTACTAGGAAAAATATTTATCCAATAAAATTGCAACAAATGCAAGAAATCTGTTGTGAATTCAACCATGTTCGCTCTCCAAATGTTTACATTGGTCTTTTCACCTACAAGTTATTTTTATGGTAGAATTCACAAATCCATTTTAACCTGAAAATGTGGTGATTATTTCATTGAGGTGGATATTTTATAGTTGTATCATTCTTCACTTTTAAAAGTGGAGCTAAGGGAAAAATGAACACCTACATGAGCAGATATATGTACACATACAAATACACCCATAAACATATATTTTAAATTTCTGTTGATTGGTTCAGGTCTTGTGATAGGTCAGCAGCCTGTGGTGAAATGAAAGTATTGTCTCTTTCATGTTCCTGGTAGAAATTCATCAGCACCCACAGTGACTCTAGGTATACTGAGTGCCTGGGCCATTAAACTAGGGACTGCAACTGAACAACTGTTCAATCCGTGGTGTCCCTCTGGTCAGAAAAGTGGTACATTAGCAAGACAATATCTGGCATCTCACACTGTCACATTTATTCAGAAGATCAATAGAAGACCTCTGTTCACAGGGCAGTCAATCTGTTACCTTTTATAAGCAGTAAATTCACTTAGCAAAGCATGAGCAACAGGAATACAATAGAAATTGATTTACTTTGATCACAGTCAGATCTTGACATTTAGTTTCTACTGTAAGGACAATAATTCTGAATAGTTTGATGTTTTTCTCCTCCTGATCTGTAACACTAAAAAGTCAGTGTAAGTATATGAATAAAAATTATTCTAACTTGAAAAATATGAAAATATAGCCATGTTTCCAGACTTCTTAACTCATGTTTAATGCATCTTTGGTCTTGTCCACTGTTGGGTTAGATGATCTCTTTAAAAATGTTGTTTTCCGCCAACAACCTAGTTAACAAATTGTGCATCTTTATAAATTTTACCATAGCCTATAACTTGTCAGCAAAATTTATTAAAGTTCTCATTTTGCTATGTACATGCAGTCAGTAAACATAAATAGTTTGCAAATCAAGACTATTGCAGTTACGAACAGTAGGACCTATTTCATTGTGGTAAAACACTAAGAAACTCAAAGTGACATGGGAAGAGGGAGTATGAGAAAAAACAAAAAAACAAACCCAAAACCAACCAACCAACCAAAAAACAAAAACAGAAAAAAACCCAAACCATTATGGTTGTCTTTACCTGCTCCTCTTAAAAACCACCTCATAAATTAAACACTGTTCCAATAATTCCTGAGGTGGCACAACCATTTAACTTTGACACATCAGAAACAAACCACCTATATCTACCTATCTTATTTCACAAGTGTCTGCTCTCTTACCAAGCGGATAGTCCTAGATTAGTATCAGCATACAGTTGTCAATCAATGAGAGATATTATTTTCCTTTATTACCTTGAGTACAATTTTAGTAGCTTAAATACCAAACATTCATGATAAGAATATTCTTTTCAGAAACCTTATTTTTAAATAAGGGATACTACTACAACATGGCACAACAGTTTCTGTGTGCTCTGTGGACTTGATTTTTTTGTTTGTTTGTTTGCCTCTGCTGTAAGTAGGATCTCATAAACAACAAATAATATTATTTTTTTTTAAAACCTTTCATTTGTTTTGGGCTTTTATTTTACTAGGATTTGCCATTTTAGTACCTCAACAAATTTCAGCTGTTAATTGAAGCAATACCAATAAGAACTTTCACAATTCTCAATGAACATACTCTCAATACGAAAATGCCTCTCCAAGAGACATATCCCAGAATTTTAAAAAATATCTAGCAAAAAGAAGTGTCTGAGAATTCCCCAAAGATGATTTCAGTTACCTTTTCAGATTTAAGGGCAGCCTAGATAGTTTAGGCAGTTTTATATTTGCAGTTGCTTACTCCCAGGAATACTCTGCACTTCTCCACAGTTCCAGCTTAGATTAGGTCATGACATTTCTGCTAGTTTAATTTACTGCATAGCCAGACTCTTGCTATCCCTTCACATGCTTCTGTCTCCCTTTGCAGACTGTGTTCTCAGCCTTCCTACAGCAAAGCTCCTTTTCATGTTGTGTATTCCCAAAACCTCACATGGTAAGAGCCATACTTATTTCCTTTTCTTCCACCTCAGCTTTCTACATACTGTTTGCTGTGCTTTTGTTGCCTTTCTTTCAGGTGCCTAGGCTCACTTCTGTCCCCCACTGCCCAGTCTCTTCACTATGTACAGGCTACATACCTTTAATTTCTTCTCTTAGGGATTTCCAGCCCTGGACCTAAAGCAGCTTCTAACAGGCTGTTTACTGGGAGCTTTTCAATCAAAAAGGCTTGCATTACCAGTTGACCCTATTTATACTGAAGCCTTTATCTCAGCTGTAGCTGTTTAATTAAGTCTCTTGCATCTGGGGAACTGAGCATTTGTAAATTAACACCTTTGTGGCTGGCAAATGAAAACCACTGATCTGAATAGTAATGAATGTAACTGGTTCATAGATGATCCTGCATCTACATAGTTTAAATGGTTGTGTGTTTTGTATTTCTTCATACTGAGGGCAGGCTGAGAGAATTGGGGTTCTGCAGCCTGGAAAAGAGAAGACTGCGAGGAGACCTTATTGCAGCCTTCCAGTACTTAAAGGGGGCCTATAGGAAAGATGGGAACAGACTCTTTATCAGGGAATTCAGTGATAGGACAAGAAGTAATGGTTTCAAAATGATAAAGGGTAGCTTTAGATTAGATATTAGGAAGAAATTCTTTACAGTAAGAGTGGTGAGATACTGGAAGAAGTTGCCAAGAGAAGTTGTGGATGCCTCATCCCTGAAAGTGTTCAAGGTCAGGCTGGGTGGGACTTTGAGCAACCTCTAGTGGGAGGTGTCTCCGCCCATGGCAGGGGGGTGGGAACTAGTTGATCATTAAGATTCTTTCCAAACCCTTCTATGACTTCATGATTCTGTGATTGTTTCTTTCTTGTTTCTCTCCCCAGATCAATAGCCTATGGCTCATTAGCACTATAAAATTGTCTGAGATTTAGAAATGGGTAATTGGTATAGAATATAAAAGGCACCATGTCCAGACCATCCAGTGGTCTGATGAAGTGGCAAATGCCTAAGAATTGTGACTATAGGCTCACTTTACTCGGTAATGGGAATCTGGCCTTGGAAGTTTAGTAGCACAGACTGTGGGACTCTCATACAGCACAAGCAGGAACAGCAAAGCTTGCAAAACCTTACAGCAGCTTGATTCAAGGTATGTATTGGTGATGAGTTTCAAAATAATGAAGTAAATAGTTTGTCTTTCATGTGCTGCATGGTTGATGAGCCCATTGTTTTCCCCCACATTGTGTCAGACTGTGAATTTGGATATATGTTTTAGATAAATATTTTTATATTTATTTTTTATTAAATATATATACAATAAATCTCAGACTATTTTTGTCCCAGCTGTCTGCTGCAGTTGCAGTTCATGTTTCTGCTTCAATTCCAAGTACATCTGGCAGAAACTGCTTGTCAGCAACTTGTGAAGTGACACTGAAAACCAGATCAGCCAACAAATTGAGCAAAGCTCACCTAATAGCAGAGGTAACTATCAGTGTTACTAGAGAGGCCTTTAACAGCATCTGCTTTTCTAAGGGATATGTTGCAGTAACAACTGTATTAAGTTTTGGACAAGAACAGGAAACAAGTTTTACTGTGCTAATGTTTTTTCTGCAACAAAGCATCTAATCTTGAATAAGAGATTTAAAGTATTGATGACTAGAAGAACTTTTGTTTCAAAACTAATTTCATTAATTTAGCTTGCCAAGATTTGGAGATTTTCCCCTTAAAATTTCTATAGAGTTGCATAATGCATTTAACTGTGTCAGAATTTCAGCCATCGTATTACATGAATCATGTGTCTCAAACATACTTTTTCTAAGATGATCACCAGTCAGTAAATGGAGTTGCTTATTCAATTTGTAAATCTGTGTAAGCGGTGTGAGTCTACCACTTCTGGATGTATCTATATTAATAACTTACTTATAAGTCTAAGCTTTCATTCAAAGTAAAAATCTTATTATGACTACAATATATGTAAGCTCAGATTTGGCTTTAGTCCAGGGAAAGCCAAGGGGCTGCCCTTGCAGGAATATTTGTGCCTATGGAGGGGCTGGCTTATGCAGAAATTTTGCCTTCTACAAACTGTACTGAAGAGGTGTCATGAACAGGTTGGTGTTGTCAGCCAGAGCCCACATTTGAGCATAAATGACAAAGACACACAGAAGCTATGTATGTACAGGGAGTTGAACAAATTGCTCTTTGAAGTGAGGGCACCTTAGAGAAGCAACCAGAAAGAGGCATATCTGACAGAACATAGTGACTATGCTCTTAATTCCTAAAGGCCTAAAGGAATTAATTACTTCTGTTTAATCCTGCTGAGCCAGCACAGCCACTCAACCAGGGCTCCAACATAAGCAGCAACATGAAGTGACTTTGAATCATGATCTTCTCTTTTGAGGTTGGCCTTTCTTGATAAGAACTCACTTGCCTTTCCCATCCCAGATAGGTTTATAGGGCTGGTGATTAAAAATACCATTCTTTAAAAGAGGTTAGATTATCACAAGCTTTTTATTGCAATGTATGGAAAAAAAAAAAATAAGTGGAGAAGTTATATTTGCAGAAACTGTCTACAAATAGAATCAACATAGTCTCTTGGAGATTAATTCAGTACAATTTTGATTACATGTTATTATTAAATTTGAAATAAGCCTAACAATTCATGGAGTATCAGCTTTGTTTAGTCTGATGAGATACTCATATCACCCTTTCTTCTCATGCATCTCATCAAATCTCCAGTTTACTAATTTAAATGTTAAGACAAACCTACACTTGGAGATTCATAGGCTTACATTGGAAATTGTCAGAAGAAAATAGAGATGAAAATTACTTACTGAATGACTACAGTAAAAATGGATGGGAAAAAGAGCTGTGAAGCTCTGGAAATATAAAAAGGGAGAAAACAAATATCAGGTTTGCAGGTAGAATAAAGTGTTCAAGTCTGAGATAAGTGGTGATAACAATTTCTTTTTCCATCTCTGTGAACGATACTGGTACTAGAGACAGTAGATACTAAAACAACCTAGTTTCCAGACATGTTGAACTGCTTTATTTCAAGATCAAGTCCTGAAGTCAGAACTGAATGATACCTACTAAGAAAACATCAGATAGGGACAGAAAACATTTTGTCTTGTCCCTTGTAGTTTCAGTTAGAGATATTATAACCTCAAGACTTACAACCCCAAGAATACTTGACCTGTTTCCTGGTAAATCTTATTGCTCTGTTTAACTGGAAGAAAGGAATACTGAATGAAATAGGTAGCAGAAGGAGAGCAGTGAGAAAAAGAAATTTTCCAGACATAAGAAAATAAAAGGCTGGCAAGAAAGCAATAGAATAAATTAAAATAACATTTCATAAACATGGAAATAAATGTTTTTTATCTTGTGAAGGATTATGCAATAATAGTGACATTTCACATAATGAATTCCAAGCAGAATGCAAACCACTTTACAATGGGAGAGGACTAATTTTCTAAGTGACTTACTTGTCTCCAATGTTCTCTTTTTATTTCGTTTATTGTTACAGCAGAGGTTCTGTTGCCACATTGAAATATAGATCAGTTACAATCAAATGGCATTGTTTTCTATGAGAAGAGATTCATTTTTATTTTTGCCTGCTTTTTGTTCTTCTGTTATGAAAATGAGCTTTGCGACTTCATGTATTCTCCAATTTGCTTACTGCATTGCTATAATATTGTTGCTGGTTTGTCTGGGTTTTGATTTGTTTTGTTTTTTTCTTTCCAGCCTTCACCACCTTGGTTATTTCATGTTAAAAAATTGGCCAAATCAAATCCTCCCCATTATTCTGAACCTCCAATTTCCAGTTTGCAGTATCTTTTCCATGGTACACATTCTCAGCATTGCTAAGTGAAAAGAATAAGACATCTTTATCACACTGAACTGTTTAATAGCAAGAACAGTATTTAGCAATCTTTTACTGACTTGCTTTCAAAGGCTGCAATACTGATGTGGTCTTCTGTTCCACCAGGTACCTCCTCCTGAGACAACCTGGCCCAGCCCCTGGCAATTCTCATTCACTGGGGTTCTCCCTGTTGTGTTTGTCTAGATGACTGGGGAGACAGCAGTTTCTTGAAACTGGAGTGGGTGAAAAATGGGGAGAGATTTTACCCCTTCTATCGAAATGTATTAAGTCACTTACTTTTTTATAGTTCAAACACATGCAGAACACCTATTGCCTCTATGCAAAATAAATACTATCAGAAATAGCTGGCAGGTTTTCAGACATTGAGGAAAGCATCGAAATGGCTTGTGTTTGACTTGTTCTCTTAGAATAGAGAAGATGTCAAGGTATAAAATCCTCTCAAAAAAAAAAAAAAAAAAATTTACTACCATAGGTAATGGACATTGTGTTTTTTCCACAAAAAGAGCTTCCAAGTATGGGGCTTGTGTAAATGATGTGACAGATCTCACAAGTAATGACTGCCATGTGTCAAGACATTATTACAGATTTCTCCCTTAACAGGGAAAAATGGACTTTTCTGAAATGAATCCAAACATAATTCTTAGTTAAGAACAAAGTTGTAAGAGGTGAAAACTCCAACAATCTTAAAAATAAATTGAATACTACTAAATGAATGCAACAAATGTAAATGAAGTTCTGATAACATCGTAATGTTTTACAGTCTTCTAACAATAGTGATTTTTAGGCTTATCTTGATAGTTTATTGGTTCTCATCTAAACACTGCAAGTATATTATTTTTAATAGAACTGAGCTGAAGCCTATGATGAGGGACTTGATAAATAGTTGAGCAGTACAAAATTGACTGCAGCATGTATGTAACATTATAGCATTAGTGAAATCAATTTATTTAAAGCTGTACACACTACCTATAGACTGTTACTAATTTAATTTATTTTCATCTAATTGAAAGTCTTTTAGAGAAAAGCAGTCTGGGAGCCACTCTCAAAGAGTATTTCAAAAGTGCCTTCTCCTTAACAGCACATTTTATCTTCCCATGTGGAAAGATCCTTCTTTTTTGGCTTTCCAAGAAAAAGTAGTGAAATAATTAATAAGATAATGTCAGTAAAACCTTTTTAAGTCTGAAAGCATTATATTAGGTATTCTTTTGACTTCAAGGCCAAGGAGTTTTCACTTCAACCTTCAGCTCAAAAAATTCAGATTAGAGCAATAATAGTCACAAAAGTTATTTAATTCCCTAACTCTCTGCTGAGGACAACCCTATCATAAAATTACCTAGAAGAGGATTTTAACAAGATAAATTGGACTTCCACACTTGCAATATAGTTTTACAGATTCATTCACAGGTTGATAACTGGTGTCTATGTCCCTTTTTCAAAGGATATCTTGGCATGTCTGAGAGAATGACTAGAATGACTAGACTAGTTTTTTTTTTTTTTTTTTTTTGACTACTAGAAGCATTCACAGCAATTATTCATGTATATTTGGAAAGAATAACATTGTTAGTATAACTGCAACATAATATATGCTGTCCTTCACAACACTCTGAAAAACTTTGTTATTGAGTCTTTTTTTACTACATAACTGCATTACAGTATGTCAGTAATTTCAGTTGTAAAGAACTCAGGATTATTAAAAAAAAGTTAAACTACAGCTGGAAACCATTTTTTCCCCTTTCTGCTTTATCATCTGTTATCTCTAAAAGGTTCTTGTAACAAAGGTCTTGATCTGAACTCTGAGTGTAGCTGGGGTTTTGGTTCACTCTGACACCTCTGGCAAGGACAATCCCACAGACAGGGATCTTCAGGCAATTTCAGAAGGAATAAAATATTCCTTGCTGTTGTAGCATCTCAAGTAAAATAAGACTACCAAATATTTGAATAAGCTTTTTACTCTTTTGGTGACAAAGGTGAGGAAACACCAATGTGAGATGAAATCAAGATGTTATAAAGCTCAGAATCTCTGCTCAGCCTGGTGCAGGCTTAATTTCCTCTGACTGCTTATTTCACATGTCTAAAAGAAAAAAATCCCAAACAACCTGCAGAACCACTTGTAAAGCATTGAAAACATCCTGGCACAAGCCAGTGTTTCACACACTCACCCAGACATGCTGCATCTTTTTTTATCCAGGTTTAATATTGATGGGACTCTGTAATTTTAAGGTTTTGAAGCTGCTGTCCAATAGATTGCTTCTGGGACTGCTTCATAAGTAAATAATTTTACTGTCACTGCACACCACTGTTAGTGTATCATCAGCTGCACCAACAGACAACTTCTCTTAGTTGACTAACAACATATCCAATATGTCTTAGTGATATTGGTTGTATTAAAGCCATCTACCTGGTATAGCATATTCTAATATGACAGGGTTGTGGAAAAAAAATATTTGCTAAATAAAGTGTGCATGCAAGTATTGAAGATTATTCTACCAAAAATCATTGCCAAACAAACAACTAGTTCCAATGATGAAAAGGTCACTGGCAAATGAAATGTTCTTTAAAGGATTATGTAATTCCTCATATGGGTTTTAATACCAATTTAGTGAGCACAGCCTCCAGGTTCACAGAGCTTTAGATCAGATTTTCAAGTTAGTAATGGATAGAGATCTATGTCACTTCTGCAGCCAGAAGCTGCTTGAAGTAGAAATCAGGAAAGCAACATGAATACAGTGAGCATTTATCGTCACAGAACCCATGATTTCAGCATAGCACATCAGAAAGCATTACATTCAAATTGTCCCCATCATATAACATAATCACATATGGAATTGACCTTTTGCATTCCTTGGACAAGTGCAGTGTTCTAAGGCACTGAAGTAAATAAATAGATGCTTTCAAAAGTAACTGAGAGTTACTGGCTTCCCTCTGTCTCTTTTGTGGTTAAAAAAGAACTTTACTATTAACATTTCACCTCCTGCCACTTTGTAGAGGGTAGAAAAGCAAAGATTGCACACCTTCCTTAATTTAGAGTCCAGTCTACCAGCCTGCTCTATCCAGAAGTGTAGAATTCAATATTTTATTTAGATTTCATGTAATGCACAGAAGACTATACCATGTCTCAAATTAGAAGAACTGGTTGAAATTGAAAACAATTTCTACGTGTGTTTTGAATTTTTTTTGTGCTTTTGTTTTTTGTTTGGTTTTGGTTTGTTTTTTGGTTTTTTTTTTAAGAAAAAAACAAGTTTTTGCTGTTGAGTTTATAATTAAAACTATTTGAAAAGGTCATTTACAGAACTTATTCGAGTGACTGGGAATGAAATTTTAGAATTTAAATGAGAAACTTTTTTTTGCCTAATCTAAATGAGAATACCCTTACTGGTTACAAATTTGATCTTTTCAAAGTATGGCTTGAACTTCAAACTCTTTATCTATGCAGGTCACTCATCTGTTAGGTACTCAGGAAGATCTCTACTTAATTCTAAATTGAATTAATGCTAAGCAGTGAAAGATTACCTGCCATCCAAAAAAATACTTTTAATAATATTTATCTTAAAGCACTTTAATATTCTTCAAACTGATTCTTTTGTATACTAAACTTCAGTTTTGCATATATAACACAAATTTGTGTACCTTACTGTGTTTTCTCCATTCTCTCCCAGATGGCTTTTCCCTAATTAATGTCATGGATTTTTGTTCTCCAGACTCAAATTTCAGAAGAGTTTTAAAATATACCTAATATTTTTCCCATCTTGTCTGCTAATTTCTATTAGTTCTGTGTTCCAAGACATTTCAATTCACTTGATTTTTCATTTTTCTTAATAGAATGAAAAATATTTTCCCTTTATTTATACTATCTGTTTCTCATCCTTTCCTTGGAAATATGAGTCTAGACATTTAACATTTTGGCAACAACTCCTTCAGCCAATAAATTCCCTCTGACACATGACAAAGGTCTTACATTATTTCCCCTTGACCTGTGGTTAATTAATGTGCTTCAAAAGTATCTAATTAGGAATTTAAGATGTACTGCTATCTTCTTTTCATTCTTTAGGGTTTGATTCCCTGAAACTTCCTTCTTTCTGACCTCTTTTTATAGTCATCCCTATGTCACATCTCCACTTTTCTTCCTCCCCACGATCAGTGACAGGGATTGCACAGTTTGGCACAGTGGCTCTGTAGTTGGAGTCACTACAGGCTATGAATATTTCCTCAGTGCTGAGCATTTTCCCTGTCTGTGTTTCCACACAACACTCATTGGAACCTGCAGCTTTGAATTTGACTTTAAAGACTATATTTAAGCATTGATCTGATTTACAAAACTTCTGAATGGCCACTGCTACCTTGGGCTTCAAAGTCACTCCCAGTGTAGCTGGGAACTTGGCACTGGGACAGGAGATGCTTGAGTAACAAATATGCAAATGTTGCTTTTGTAGGCACGCATTTCAGCAACTGAGTGCTTAGGAGAATCAAGGAGGCATGTACTGAATGGTCATCTCCATGCTTCTAATGCTGCTTTAAACATTCCTTGATTCATTTGTTATCAGTCACTTCCAGACAGCAAATTGAGAGGGGTTTTCACACTACTTTTATGTAAAGCAAAACTTCAGTTAAAGTTCACAAGCTTGGGGGAACACACCTTTTATTATAAACTAGTTTTCATTATAAAATAATTATCTGTTAGTTAATATGAAATATTTTTTTCTGAGGCTTGGAGCTTTGAACTGAGAGAAATCCAAATTTCTCTTTTGGCTAATTTTCCAGGGTTTTTTGTTTTGTTTTATTTTTTTTTGGTTTGTGTTTTTTGTTTGGTTGGTTGGTTTTTTCACAGCTGTTTGCACTGAAAATATTCCATTACCTACAAGAAAATGTGTTTGCTCTTTTGTAGTCCTTATGATTTTAGAATACAAGTAACTCATAAATATTCATTAATTTCTTCTTACAGTAACTCTGAGGACTGACAAATTTTTTCAGTATTTGTACAGTGACTTGCAGATAAATCTCTATAATATTTTTTTAAATTTTAAGAAGACTTCAACACTAAAATTCATTTTGGGGGGGTTTAAAATAATTATTTCTTTAATCAAGATACCTCTAAAGTGTAGTTAATTGTAATTGAATGCTTTCATAAAATAAACCCAAAACCTATTTCTGCTCTCTTTGTGGTATATTGTTTACATTGTACTACTCTTACATTGTCCATGGATTACAGAAGTCCTAGAGCAAAACTTTTGGTATTCTTTTATGAAGTTAAACATGCAAGAATAACTTAATATTCATCTAAATCTTCTGTGCCACAGGAGAGGGTGGAAGGTATCATATAATTTCTATGTCCAGAAATTATAGAAAGACTCTAGAAAACCAGTTTGAAGATTGAACATTTAACTGTGCATGGCTAACACTGGGGAAGACAGATCCTTCCTAGGTGACAGGCTGTGAAGTGTGGCTGCAGAATTGCAATTGGTATTGAGAATGAGATATTTTAAGTGCTGTAACACTAGCTCAGAGAAACAGATGCCACTGGAATTTTAACCAAATGGCTGAAGAAATTATTTCAGAAATAAGCATCAGCCTCTCCTGCTCATTGTCTTTGAAAATGACCAGAAATTAGTGATTTAAGCATTATGTTTTCTGTCTAAAGAATCTTGTAAGAAAATGTCTATTTGTGAAGTATTTTCAGTCAGACCAAGATCTTTTAACCCTATATTCACATATGTTTTCCTCTCACTTCCAGTATTTATGAGCCCTGCATAAATTCCATATGATGCTTCAGGTAAATGGTGTGAAATATATTATGCAGGATTAGAAAAGGGGAAGTGATAGGGGACAACAATGGCAGGTCGCTGTGAATGCAGGCAAGTTCCATTGGAAAACATATGAAGAATATGAAATAACCATGGATATCTGTTGGTTCTAAAAAAATCCAGGCAGTGAAGGATAGTGGCCAGATCTGGGAGGGGGGTTGAGAAGATGTAGACCTCACTTCTGAAAATACTGATTGTCACCTCATCCCACATACAACAGGTGAGAGTCTGTCGTTATGCATATGGACACACACCCTCACCCCCAGGAACTGGAGCACCGCTGTTTTCCTACCCTGTCCTCTCCCTTTTAAGTCAATTCTAAACCTACCTCAGATGCTATAAATTCATTCTGAGTCATATTTCATTCCAAATATAAACTCTTGAGCAATAAATGCAAGATCCAGAAATGACAAACACTTACTAGTACAGCCTAGGTTAGTCTTGGATATTTAATCTTAAAATATTCCTTCCCTCTGTGTTTTATGTGGACTGCAATTGAACAGAACATAATTACATTTTTCTAAAGTAACTTTTATTCTGTTCCCCGATGCATATTTCTCTTAATACTAGCCTCTTGATGAATGTTTCATTGTTTTTCTAAACTTAACTTTTGACCTTTGCAGCAGTTCTGGACTCGTGGCTTTCATACTATACTGAGTCCCTTTCTTGTCCTGTAGGCAAAAGTGTACTATGTAATATTCGCCTAGTGTCTTGTCAGAAAGAGTCTTGTTCATAAGGACTCTAGAAGGTGTCTCTTCCATTCAATGACCCCTTGACATTTGTTACGAGCAATCTCTAGGTATATTTTTCTTCTAGGTACCTTTGACTAAAAATCATCTTCAGCAAATAGCTCACCTAGGGTCATGTAGGTATCTACTAGTCTCCTGCCATCATCATCTTCCCTCCCACACTTTACACTGTAACCTTGCATAGGTTTCCTCTTCTTCCCGATTTCCCTTCTATTCTCCTTTCTCTTTTAACATCGTTGTCAGAATTTCACTTTCTTTCATATTTAAATCTTTTCTTTTCTGCCCTATTGTGGTCTACACTAGAATCAAACCCTGATTTGTCCCCAGTCTCATTGCCTTTGGATCTCCTTTCTGCACTCAGAGTATTTATGGAAGAAATGCCAGAGAACTTTTACTACATCTTTTCTGTCTTTGTTCCCCAGTTAAGAACTCTTCTCCCATTTTAGTGGATTTTCTCACCCCAACCATCAATCATTTTGTCACTCTCTTCAAGACTCCCCCACACTGCAGCCAGCATTTTACTTGTTCCACAAATAGTCTTCTCAGTCTCCCAGGAGGAACCTGACCAAAGAGAGTGCCTTTGTATTGCTTTTGTCATCATCTTCTTAAACTAATAAATTTACCTATTAAAACCTGATGTTTCTTGTCTGCCTTTTCCCTAGCTCCTTTACCTGTGCCAGTGACCTCACTCTGTAGCCTGTCTTCCTCACGATCTTTTTAGCTTCCCTTTTTTACTGCTTTCACTACAAAGAACTGCTTCCTGGCATGTTTTTCCTCACAAATTCATCTTTGTCTTTTACCTCTGAGACATCCCTTTTCTGCACCATTGCAGATGCAAATGGTCTATATTTTAGGTTTGTAATTTAGGCTTAATCTTTAACTTGGAGTGCTTTTTAAAATTGACATGTAAAACCTATATTTTAAACATAGCAGATTCTTTTCTAGTGGTAGTGGGAGCTTGCAGAGCACTGCAGAAATACAGTTTTATTGTCCATTTAAATTCTTAAAGCTTTGCTGTCTCACAATTCAGTTGCTGTGGAATCATGTTGTTCGTTCCTGTCAAAGGCAGTTTTGCTCTGCCAGTGTGCATGTAGAACGCTGCTGCTAAGGTCATTTTCCTCGTCCATCACTTTGACTTTCACAATCTGTAGTTGCTCTCCACTTTCGTATCGCATCAAACAAAATACATTTTTAACTTTCCAAGCTCTTCAGGTCTTACTGCAGTATCAAGTTGTCAGTTCCCTCCTCCAGGTGGTCTTTGAGGCCAACTTTCATCACATCCATGTTAAATTCTGAACTGCATACATTCAGGCATCAAGTGACACCTCCACTATCTTTTATTTCCTATATAACTCTGTGTTATTCCCTTTCAGATGCTTAAACCCACCATTCTTCTCTGATGTGGTGCTCACAAAAGTGGGGATTTCTGGGCTTTTGGTATACTGAGATCAGAAGCTAAGCACATCCACAAATGTTAGCTCATTGCTTTCCTTTCCTCCTCCCATCTGCCTCTGTCCATCTGTTTTGTCATATAGTGTAATTCTTGTCTCTCTGAGCAGAAAACAGGTTTATTTGTCCACAGCACCCCTACCTACCACTTGATACACTGGAATCCTGAACTATGGCTGAAATTCAAAGGTAAAGGCCATAGAATACAGCAAGCAAACATACAAAAAGGTAAATGTAATTATTAGAATAATTTTGGTAATATTTTACAGAGGTTTTTTGGTTTGGTCTGGTTTCTTTTCCTGATGACAACAGTGTCCATGATTAAAAAAAATCAGTCTTCTTGTATTTTTACTAGAAGTTTAGAAATGTTAATGTTAGGGGTTTTGTCACAACAAACTAATCAACATTAATTTTTGTGTGTGAATTCTGGCAGAATTTTTCCCTCAACTGTTCATGAACATTTTCTCTAAAACAGTCTGTAACACAGTGACACAATAAGTGCTAAAAGGACACATTAGCATTCCTGCCAATAATGACAAGAGGGAGTTAATCCATATGTTGATATGTTGTCAGTCAAAATCAAACTAAAAATAAATTTGTCTTTAGGCAAAAAATAAAAGGGACATTCCTTGATTATTTTGTTTTGCTTGCCTGTTGTACTTCTCTGTGACTGTGTGGCTAGCGTACATAAAAATAAATACCATGGCTCTTGGTATACTTGTTGTGGTCTGCATCTTAGGAAGGTAAATTGAATTTGTGTCTCTTTCTGAAAGCTGTTTTTCTTATTCTGCAGTCTAATATTAGGAAGGAGAGAGGACAATGGGTAGCTCGGTGTCCTTTCTTCTGCCATTTTCTCAAAGCCTTCAGTGGAGATCCATATGCCTACTATGGCATTTCTATACTCAGTTACTTTTCCTATCCAAATGTCAGGGGCAGAGATGTGTTAGGGACCCTGACTAGAATATAAAACCAGAAGAGCAGCACTTTTAAAGATCAAACGTTTTTACTGGCTATGTGAAACATATTTATGTTTAAGCAGCTGGGTTATTTAATTTAATTTAATAATAATTATTTTATTATGATACGAAATATCAAGGTTAGATTTTCTAATTTGTCAGAAATTTGTGCCTCTCTTGATGGCTTCTAAAGTGCCTTATTGAACATCAAGGGGCATAATCATGTCTTTAAAAGATTTGCTGAACTGAGGATGTAGCCTTATTCATGAAGTTTTTATAATCTTTCATGTGTGTGCCCTGGTTAACAAGGCATTTTGATAGAATTTTCTCCAGATGTATAGCATCAGAGCCCCTAATGTCCCTAACCTGTGGAACAATTTCTAGTCCAGATAATGAAAGTTATTGTCTGAGTGTCATTTGTGTCTTTGAAAATGTCCCCTGAAGCCCAGCAGTATAGTGGAGTGCTATTTTGTTACTGACTGCTCAGAAGAATAGACAGTCAAACATTAGACATTTTCTTATCTGGATGCATGAGATAAGTCAGTTAACAAAGCCCAGTGAGCTCACTATAATGGCAAATATAAAATAATTTTGTCTTTTGATATAACCAGGTGGTGCTGCACAGAGCTGATTTGCTACTGCATTACTTGGGTAACTTTGGCAAGTGCTATCTGCTCCACCTTCATCTGTATATGTATATATGAAGTTTCTAACTAATTAACATCTCCACTAAGTTCACTGTGCAAGAAGTTTCCCTCTATCACATAGTGATAACTCTATCACAATGTTTAAGCATTTGTTCTTCCTAATGGTGAGAAAATATAGTACAGCTGCTGCCAAAAAAAAAACCAACCAACCAACACACACATACACAGAAAAACAAACCAACCAAACCAACCAAACCAAAAAAAAAAAAAAAAAATTTCCACCAACCCACATCTGATGCAATTACTTAGCCATATCCCTTTGGGTTTGTATAAAAAATAACTCTAATTTATAAAAAATATCTGTCTGTATGAATTCATTGCAGGCCTCTTTGGACCTAAGACTTCCTAAGCAGAAAGTATGATTTGCTCCTGACAGAAAGTAGGAAGGGTTGCAACCCCCTCCTTCCTCCTCTCCTCATTCTAACTGCCCCTGTTATCTGACACTCACAGTCAGTACCCCAACTGTATCAGAGGGAGTGGTAATGAAACCTAAACTGAGAATGTACAGAGAGATGTGGTTATGTGTAAAGTGTCATCTTAGCCTCCTCAGTGGTAGGAGTTTGCTGACTTTTAATGCATTAGGTTAGAAGCAAGAGAAATCATGAACCCAATTCAGTGGCATATTACCTCCCTGACTTCAGTGAGGACATATTTTCTCTCCAAGACCTCCCTCTCAGATTTCACTGTAAGTCTTCTCAGTTTCCCCTTGAGAAAGTCAGCCAATCATCTCGAGTCATCAGCAGTAGCAGAAATAACCTCTAAGGTTAACCACTGCTTTACTGCTTTCTATCGTAGTCTTGTTATTGATAGCAAACAAGACACATGCCATTTATTGGCTGAAAGGCAAGGAAGTGGGATGTATCATGGTTAAGTTATTACAAGTATGTTTTGACAGATACAAACAGGTATACAATAGGCAACAGATGAAAAAGTAACAAACAATACAGCCCTCTAATGGTAAAAGTGAATGCTAACATTTCAAAGAATAAATAATAATTGCACATGAAGAATAATTTTATAAATCATATAAAATGTAGTTCCCATAATCCTTTCTGTGGTAATAATAGATTAAAGTAAAGAAGATACTAAATCCAAATACTATATGATGATAAATCCCAAAGCACAGCAAAAACTTGTAGCCCTGATCTTAAAGGGAAGCGGAACTGAAACAGGCAGGAGAAACACGGATACACCACTTGCTCTGTGATTGCTCTTCATAACTTCCTAGCTCACAAACTTGCACTGTGCTTTGGGGGCTCTTTTGCCTGGTTAAAAAAAATAAAAATAAAGTCACTGAATTGGGGACACTCTTTTTTCCTAAGCTACACTGGGACCCGAATCCTACTTTTGAGTGCTGTTTGAACCTAAAACTGCTTTTGTGATGGGCTGTACTTATGGTAATGCCCTACAGTTTCCAAGGCAGTGATCCTGTGGTGCTATAAAAGCAGCAACAGAAACTAAGGGATTTTATTCTCTTCATGAACATTAGAAAACACAGTTGTGATCAATTAATTAAAATGGGAGATAATTGGTTGCAGGCAGTACACTGGGAGAGGTTACTGGCTCTGTTCTTGAGATCTCTGATGTGTTTGCTTGTGCATGCTTACTTTTTCCCTTATGAAACTGTCCAATGTGGGCAGAAGCTATGTGGGGTACAGTATTAGTTCTGTTCTAGCTCAAAGCAGAACACCCATACTATACTATGGACTGCATCTTTTTCATCTCTCTTTTATTTCTAATAGCAAGTAAAGCATTTTCCTTCAGAATCGTTTAACGTAACTATGGCTGTATTATCTGTAAGCAATTGTTATTAGGAAAGCAATTTCTTTTTTTCTTTCATATTTTGCAAATCAGTTCAGCATGTGCAAGGGAGAAGACAAGAACATTCCATACATATATATGGATCACATCTGCAGAACTAATGATTTGTGTATCTATTCTTTGTATTAAAGAAGTTGACCTATAAGATAAAAGGTCATTGACAAGACAACTTATATTTTCATCCTCTCAAGAAATTGTTCTCCATTCATTTCAACTGTGAATGGCTGTTTTCCATGGATACTTAATACTAAAGTTGTCTCTAATGATTATCTATTAGTACCTCAAATACCTTGCAGTCCTGTCCAGAGTGGGGACTTAGAGCTGTACATTACAGTTTGTCTTCTCAGCTGCTGATTCACAGCATACCATATGTTATTCCAGAAGTGACATATGTATTATATTGTATACAGCATGCCATAGATTCTTTCTATTATATGAACTCATTTGTGTGAGAGGCAAAGTCTATCAATTCATTACAGTTTTAGTATTTTAAGTATAATTTTAGTTAGGCCAAATTCCTCTTTGCCCCAATTGCATTTAGCTGAGAAACGTATGTTGGGACCATAGTGATGCTAAGTTCTCTCAACAGTAACAAAGTCAACTTTCTATATCCATTCACACCTGATGCACTCTCTGGAAATGTCTCTAACATTCCACTGTTATTAAAGGAAACATGAGAGTACTGAAGCTCTAAATTTAGACACTTTAAACAAGTGCCTTGTTTGGGGTGAACCCAGGCTTAAATTCCTAAACTTCTGTTAAAAAATGTTCTCCATTGTCATCTTTGTTTCTTTGTAGGCCTTCTTTAGTGGTAGAAAATTATCTTGACCCATGAACTATATGGTTTACAAATGTAACTTAAAAATGGTTGTGATATAACTTAAGTTAAATTTGGTTTTAGGATCTGGAACACTCAGGATGCCAAACAGATTTTTTTCTCCTTTGTTTATAAGCAAAGACAATCTTTATGGGCAAGTTGTAACAGCTGAAAAAATAAAAATCTGACCCTCCTACTCCCTCCAAACAAAGATTATGTTATTAAAACACAGAAGCATTACCTCTGGCTATTAAGACTCTTCATGAATGTGCTGCTGTGTTGTTTCCTAAAAAGATCTTGTCCCGGTTGATGATGTAGCATCTTTTCCAGGAGGAACGGCACTTAGGAATGAGTTCTTCAGTCCTCTTATATCATCACACATTACATTGCAAGGGTGAATTTTCTGCTACCTCAGCTGTCTGGTTGAACACTGTCATTACAGGATCTACTCTGTAGTTCAGGACAAGTATGTAGGTGGAGACATCATTTATTTCTCATCACAAAGACACATAATCATGTCTAATTTTTGCACGAGTGCCTTTTGCCAGAGGAATGACAGACTACTGTTTTGACTAGGACTTTTTACATACAGACCAAGTTTGTGAGAGATCCTTCTTTTTGCTGCCAGGTCTCAATAAGCCACAAGAATCAAGTTGGTTAAATGTAATTTGCAGTTTGGATTTTTCACTGCAGAGAAGTATAATCTGAGCTGTAAAAAATGCCAGACATGTAACAAGTCTCTCTTCTTTCCCTTCTTTGCAAAGATGAATCAAATAGACAAAGAGCATCCTGACACTTCATGGTCTTAAAATGTAAATGAAACATCAATGTATTTTCAGTAACCTGCACTGGCCTTAGTAAACACCTATAATTTCTTTCACAGAGAAATATATAT
>JANHGN010008928.1:0-46145 GCA_024605025.1 Megaceryle maxima
GGGGGTAGGCGATGGGGGAGTGCAGATTTATTCTGCCCTCGGTACTTGCAAACAGGCACAATCCCTTTGGATTTTTCGAGCGAGTTCAAAGGAAACTCTTACGCTCAACCATGAATGTATTGTAATGTCTTTAATAAATCAATTACTTGTTGGCAGGGAAGTGTCACTGCATCTCCCAATCCTTGTAATCACCTCGGCCTTGCTGTGTTTTAAGTGCTGGAAAACCACGGAGGTAGATGGGGAGCCAAAAGAAGCATCGTCAGAGGGCAAACCAGAAAACATCTTGCCAGAAAAAGCAGAAAAATGCCGGAAGCGATTTGCATCGTGCAAAAACCACACCCACCCAGTGATCCCCTGCGCTGGAATAAAGAAATCACGGTGCTGGAAGGACCCTGCCAGTGCTGCGCAGGGCTCACCCTTCCCAGGGCAGCTCCCTGGATAGTAAAGTTTGGGAGGGACCACCACAGGAAACCCAAGTGTGAAGCCTGAGGCGAGAGGAGCAGCCTCCTGCTCCCACCTGCCCATTGCTCTCACAGGACATCTGCAAAGCAGCGTTTTCCTACCGTCCCCCCCGAGTTTTGTGCTCCTGTCTTTGAGAAGGGGCCAGTATTTCCATTTTGCTAAAAGAGGCCCTTTTCCCCACTCGAAAATTTGCTGAGAAGAAAGAGAGCAGGATTTGATTACAAAGCAGTCTTGGCCAAATCCAGCCCCTCCTCCTCTCTCTCTGTTGACAATATCCTCCCCTCCACAACAACAATCATCGGAGCACCAACAGACAACAAAGCTTTTCAGAAAGTAATGAACTCCGGTCGGAGCCGAGGCAGGAAGGGTTTAATGTTCAGCTTGGAAAGCTTGGTGAGGCCATCAATTATATAGCCCTGCTGCTGAAGGAGCAAAAAAATATAGTATTTCAGACAGGCTCAGCCAAAAAGAAGAGATAGGGAAGGAAAACACTGAGAGAGAGAGATTTAATTCCACAAGCGGCGAGAAGTGTTTGCAAAAGAGGAGGAGGATCAAAGGCTGAAGATCTCGGGCTGGCTGCGAGAAGGAGGGATTACAAGGAGGGCAAACCATGGAGAAGACATCTCTGTTGATTTCTCGAAGCTGGTCCAGGAAAGGACAGCCCCGGGTGCAAATCAGGGAGCCAGTTCGCTGCGAGGGCTCGGTGATGGGGAAGTGGATTGAGACCTGTTCATCTCATCTCACACAGGGCAGCAAGGCAGGATGGTGTCCACGACCTTCACTGCCTTTGTCCCAGTCTCACACTAGATGCTGCTGGAGGAAAGGAGAACCACCCAGAGGCAAAATCTTCTGGGCATCTCTACTGCCAGCGTGATGGGACCAGAAACCCAGACATGAATGATAAGCACGAGTCCACCTTGAGCAAAGAGACCTTCCTGCTTCTTGCCTGCACCCTGTGGGGCCATGCTGTAGGGCTTTTCCAGAGATCCAACCTGGGACTAATTGAACAAAGCCACCTTGTTTCCAAGGGACAGGGCAGAGAGGACTTGGCACTATCCTACACCCCCAGCTTCTCAGACAGACAACCAGCCAGACCCGGAAAACCCAAACCACAAGTCTTTCAAGTTTTTATCTCCACATCTTTTCTGCAGAACCTCATATCCACCTCTTTTCTGAAGGTCCCTGCCTTTCTGTTCTCCAATTCCCAATTTTCCTCCCCTTTCTCCTTTGCTAAATCTCTTTCTCCTCTGTCGCAGCACCAGAATAGACCAGAAAACAAGATCACAACTCTCCAAGCGTTTCAGTGCTCCTCTCCTTCTCCAACCTTCAACCTCTCCTTCAAGACCAGAGCAAAACCAATGCAGAAACCAACACATTTCGTGGTCCTCCCCTTCATTCTCTCACGAGCTCAGAGACCCCTCCAGCCCATCCTTAAGCTGGTGGATATTTGCTGGAGGTTTTCTAGCTCCCGGTGCCAACGGCGGGGCCAGGCCGGCTCTTCGGCAGCTGTTCTCTTGGCCTCTTCTTTATCTCCATCATTGTGTTCACATCTGCTTCCCCCTCTGCCTCTTTCCCCACCGCTGGGAGCCTGGTTTTAAATCACTGCTCAGCACGCCGGCTGCCAGGCGCGGGTTTCATGCCGCCCAGCATGTCCTGTTTGGATGGGGATCCAAAAGCTGTTTGCAACCCTCCCTCTGCCTTTTTTTATTTTTTCTGCCTTTTTTCTTTTCTTTTCTTTTTTTTTCCCATCCTCCCAAATCTGCCAGCACTGCCACACTGCTTTCCCCTCCTCCCTTTTGGCCGGGGAGTTATCTTGGCTCTGGAAACATGTTCAGACACCTGGTTGCTGGCAGCGCGGGGCTTTGGCAGCGACCGGCCGCGTGCGGCTCTCCGATAGGGAAGGGGAGGCGAGCGGGGCCCAGCCGGTGTGGGTCAATGAGACCCACCTTGGCTACCAGGGATGTGCCGGTGACCACCTGCACCAGTCCCGCCTGGCTGGTGGCTTTCTGGAGCCTGGCGCCGATCCCACCACCCGCATCCCTCTGGCTTCGCCTGGAGTTTTGGCCGAGGCCAACTTCTGGTTTCACTGGGGATTTGTACAGCAGAAAAGCACAGATTTGTAGAGCATGGCCCAGGAGCTGCGTTTTAAGAGATGTATTTAGGACAAGACATCACCATCTGCGGCTTCCTTCCCCAGCAGAGAGCACAGATCCCAAGCATGGCAATTTTGGCAGAGCCAGGCAGCAAAAGCCCGAGGGAGCAACCCGAGCAGGGCACATGGAAGGACATCTCACTGCTGCTCTCCCACACAGTGGCTTCAGACTAAATTCCTCATGCTATCAAAAAAAAAAAAAAAGAGGGCTATCTCCTTCTCACCACCAGCAACATCCAAACATCCATGAAAAGCCAGGCTGATGCCTCCCCAGCCTCCTTTCACCCATCATCTGTGCAGGATTGCAAGCCAGGATCCCTGTGATGTCACCTTCAACTGCAAAGTCTGCACCGAAGAGACCAAACTCCCTTGGGAAGAGCTTCCCACTCTCCCTCTCCAACTTCCCAAGCCTCTGCAACAGGTTTTTGCTTCTGGACACGCCTCCGGGGTGACTGGCCGAAAAAATCAGTGCTAAAGGCCAAGAAGAAGAGCCAGATTGAGGTATCAACTCTGAATTTATGCTCTGGACTTAAGGTTTAATAATGCAACAGAAAATCAATATTTAATAAAGCAAATGATGGAGAAAAACAGTGAATGGGAGATGAGCTGCTGCTCGTGTTTTCAAATATGCAACTCTCGGAGGAGCCACTTTGGCAGGATGGATGCCGTACCAGATTGACACAAAGAGCTGGCACACAGGACGTCCCAGGTCCCACCAATTCCAGATCCCGTGTCAAGGGGGCTCATGGGTCTTTTATTGAAGGACAAACAAGGAATTATTGTGGTGGTCAGAGTCCAAATACCCATGGAGAGAGTTCAAATGCTGACGCAGAAGGGGAGCTGAGCAGCTGCCTTGCTGAACGGGCTCAGAGTTGTGCTAGGGCTGGAGGCTGGGCTTGCAGAACGTGGGTTTCAAATGCACCAAGAAGAGTTGCAGAGGGATGGAGATCTCCTGAGAAGCCAGGAGGGAGTGCAGGAGCTCAAAGCGGAGGGATAAATGCCTGCCTGCCAAGGATGAAAGGAGGTGGTGGGGGTGGTTTAAGGGCGGGAGTGAGCAACTGGGGCACGCGCTGGCAGGCACGGTGGCACCGTGCAAGAGGGATGCGGCAGGGATGTGGCCGCGATGCTGGGGACTGCTGATCGGCAGCTCTGCCTCCCTCCCCTGGAGGCTGGAGAAAACTGCAGCGACTGAGATGTCACCTGCGCATGGCACAGAAATGTCACCTGCGCTCTGTGCAAAGCACCGGCCACGCTCTGCCAGCGCATACAAAGTGCGCAGCTCAGCATGCACGAGACCCCTGCTCTGTCTCGCAACATTTGGGGACTCTGGATAAGTCCTCAAAACAAAAGAGAGTCTCCCTTGCATAGGTATCAGTGCCCAGCAGGTGGGTATTTCGGCGGGTATCTCTCCAGGGCAGCAAATTGAGCTCCGGTGCCCTTGGATGAAGCCCTCTCCTCTCGCTCGCACACAGCGTGTGCCGGGTCGCCTGCCCAGCCCTGCAGCACAGCTGTGATTTGTAGCTTGTGCTGGGATCCTTCACGATGGAAGATGACATATAAATATAAAACGTTATCGCTCCATAACAGCCACATGCTATAAAATGTTGGGCAGAAGGATCTGGAACTAGACAGAGGCAGCGCATTAAATCTTCCCTGTGCCGCTAAAACAACAGACAGGCTCCGAAGAGCTCCGGCAACGGAAGGAGAAGGAGAAAGGCCCCGATAAAAAACACCACGACGACGGAATGAGGCGATTAAGGTGTGTTTATACCAGTGCAACCTTCCTGCTCTGACAACCCTGGGGTAGCCGTAGTGCTGTTGTACCAGTGACGTCTCCTCCCATTCATCCCCTGCCGCGACTTTCGGCGGATGCTCCGCGTTACTATAGTAACAATAAAGAGCCGGTACCAATATTACACTACGACGAGTTGACTCTGCTCCCGTGATTACGATAACAATGCTGTTACTGCAGTAACATCCCATCGTGGAGGTCTCACAGTTCTACCCTTAATTTTATTGTCGTAAGATTAAATTGCAATAATGTTATTGAGCCGCTATTAGCGTTACCATGGCAACAATAACATTAAGGTAGCGATATCGCATTACAGTGGTCCAACCGTTCCACCGCAAATATTTTAATGTAGTAAAACAAAAGAGATTACTGCAGTAACATTAAACTGCAGTGACCTCATTAAACCCCCACCGGCTTTATCACGCCGAACGACGGCACTCTGGAAACCGCACGCAGTGGCGAGGAGATGCTCAATGTGCATCCCGGAGACTGGTGAAGTCCCTGGGGAAGGAGGGGGACCAGGAAACCTCCAGAGAACTCCAGCCCTCCTCCAGCCCAGCTTGGAAAGCATGCAGCTGGCCTCCCAGTTTCACCTACTCTGCAGAAGGGATTAGCAAAGCCGCGGTTGAATGGCTTCGGGTGAAGCGAGCATCCTCTCCCTGAAAGCCTTGGGGGAGGACAGGTGAACGGGGCTGCTGGGAGCTCGTGCACTCAGGAGGGCTCAAAGAGGAGCAGGCTCTTGTGTTCTAGAAGAGAGGTGATCAGCAGGCAAGCTCTACGGCTCAGCGCATCTCTGAGGGAGCAGCCAAGAGGGTTAAACTGGGCTCACCCTGCCACCAGAACAGCACTCGTGGCTGCAGCCAGGAAGGAGGGAACCAGAGGATCCACGGGAGTGTCGGAGGCAGAACTGGTCCCAGCAAGCATCACTGTGCTGTCCCAGCCCCAGGGACAGGAGAGGGTTCATGTTGGTGCAGCTTAAGGGAACCCCACAACATGCTGGATTACAGCATTAGCAGTTCACCGGGGGGGGGAACAACGGGGACATTGGCCTTGGTGAACGTGAAAGAAAAACATGAAGGAAACAAAAATGATCTGCGTGCCCTATGAATCACTGGTTCTTCCTTCCCCTCGCTCCATTCTCCTGCCAATTATTTCTCCTGGGAACAGCATACATCTTCCCGTGGGTCTGGTGGTGCCTGGCCCACTCACACTCCTGGGTTGCCAGGCCAGCAGGGAGGATGCCCTCCCTTCACCACCACTACCCAGCTACCAACATGCTCTCTTTCCAATGAGGACAGAAGTTAAAAGACTCGAGCACTGTTCATCTCCCCATCCTTCCTGCTCTCTACTCCCCCTGCACCCACATGCTCCAGGAAGGAGCACAGAGAACGTGCCACAGCACGAGTGGGACACGTCCCCAGTGGGATGCAGCCTGCCCAGCTCCCTCCAGTAGCAGAGCAGGCACGTAACTGGGGCAGCCCAAAGCTGCTGTGAGGGCAGGCGTGAGAGCCCGGAGCAAGCATTTCCAGTATGGGCTCTGGAGTCTCTGCTGTTCCCCCCCTTCCCACCCCCCCGATATAATTGCTAATTAATAATAACGTTTAGCTCTCAGATAGCTCGTTCCATCTTCAAAGACCTCTGTCGACATTAATGAATTAATCCTCATCAACCCCCCTGTGAAGGAGGTGACAATTATTATCTCTGCCTCACAGATGTTAAATTGATTTGCAAAGAGGTCAAGTGACTTGGGGGAGGCCGGAGGGAGCCCGCCCAGCCGCACGCCGGGAACGCGGCCACTCCACGAGGGAGCATGGACAAGCACATCGGTGGGTTGAACCCACCTGCTGGGCTGACGAGCCCCATGGAAAAACGAGGGCCGGTCACCTTGGGATGGAGATGGAGATATCCAGGGGCAGCAACGGATGTGGGAGGAGCAGAGATGCTCCTGGGGGCAGAGCAGAACTGGGATACAAAGCCAGCAAATGAGGACAGTGAGTGAAGAGTGCGTGGGAGACCTTCAGCCCTCGACAACAGCCCTGATACAAAAGGAGAAGATGCTCTGATGGACGGACAGAGATTAGCAACAAAAGAGAGACAGGGAAGGAAGGCAGCAGTAAAAGAAGCTGAGAGTGCAGGCGAAGTGAGGGAAGATTTCGATTTCATGCTGCTGGTTTCCTCCTCTCCACCGGTCTGGGGAGGCTCTCCCAGCTCCCCACATGCTTTGTAGAAGGTATTACCTAAACCTGCTTTTGCTTCTAGATGGAAGAGCTGCTCTCAAAGGAAAAGGTCTGGACACACCAGAAAAACCCTTGCCACGAGCAGCTCCTGTGGTTCTTGCTGGGAAGCATCCTGCCCAGCATGAAACTCCATCTCCATACCTGCCCAACATCTACACACCCTCAGTGCCACCGAGTTACCGAACAGCCCTGGGCAATGCACCCTGCTCCTCCTCATCCCCAGCACCAGTGGCTTTGGTGGTGCAGGGGACAGGCTCAGGACCCTGTCTCCAGCAGCGGTGCCAAAGCTCCAGAGCAGAGGGTGATCAGGAATGCTCTGAGCATCTCCAGCAATAACAACCAAAAAGCCAGGCACATGCAATACATTCCCTGTTTGCCCTGAAAGCCACCTTGAGGCCTTCAGAGAAGAGTGATGATGACTGCAGGGCCTGATCCTTCCCTCCCAACCCTTGCCACCGCTCGGTGGGGTGCACCCTGGCGCGAGGCGGAACGAGCGGCCACGAGAAGTTCTCCTTATTCTCCCATGAGCGCGAGGGGCTTATGGCATCAAAGGAAAATTAATTGGGCTGACTTCGGCGCTTGAAACAAAGCAGCCCCACTGGCGGCTTTATCTCGCCGGCGCACACCTTGGCAGCAATGCTCCCGGGGCGGCCCCGGTGCTGAGCGAGGTGCCACTGCCACGCCACGTGTGCCCTCCGCCACCGAGCCACCTGCGCCCACAGCCCCCCGACTCCGCCGAGCAGGTAATTAACTCCCAAACAAAGGCAGGGATTTGCAGATTAACCCGGGGCCGGGGAAAGGAGTGGGAAAACTCATTTACACCAAACAAAAGGGGAGGGGGTGATTAGTTGCTCCAGTGACAACAGAAAGAGCCAGATAGGGCCAGAGACACTGATAAAGAAGCGGGAAAGCACTAATATCCCCCAGTTGCCTGCCTTAATTTTTTTTTTTCTCCTTTTTTCTTTCTTTCTTTCTTTCATTCTAAGCACTAAAATTCCACCATTTTCTATCATGCAAATTTGTGCGCCTAAATGAGATTAAACTCTGGCAGGCAGTCGGTGCCTCCTTCCCCAAGTCCATTCCCCACGCCGAGATAAGGCCAACTTTCCTTAATGCATCTTACAAGGAGTGGGGAGTGTTTTGCAGGCGTGCGTTGGAGAAGGCTTATTATCAATACAAATAAGAGCTTTCCAGACACCCTACGCCTCCTCCTTCTCCTCTTCCTCCCTCCCCTCTCTTTTTTAAACCAAGAACCCGGAGAAGAGCTTAAATAGCTCAAGTGTCCTCTGGTGACTGGGGAGAAGGGGGAGGCTGAGATGCTGCTGCAGGGGCAAGAAGTGGGACTTGCTAAGGAAACCAGAGTGGGATACAGGAGAGCAGAAGGGAAATCATCGCTTCTCAGAGGTCAATGAGACCCAAATCCTCTTTCTCCCTCTGGGGTTCTGCCTCCCTTCAGGTTCAGAGCTTGGCTATTGCAAGTGGGGCTTCCCTGGATTTGGCCTCATTGGGATGTTCAGCCAGAAATCAGGCAGGCTCCTGCAAACACAGTCAGTGCTGCTTCCCTGTGCTTCATCTGGCCTTAGAACAACTCCTCCTCAGAAGAAATGAGGGCTAAGTGAGTGGGACAAACAGGGACCACCTTCCTGACACTGCAGACGAGACAGACGCTCCCTGAACTGTTCATTTTAGGTCTGGGAGCTTCTTGCCAGGTGCTAAGAACCTCCTTGTACCTTTTGCAGCTTTGTTGTTGGCTGACATCAACTTGGCATTACCAGCAACTGAGCCTGACCCCGTTTCAAGCAGTCCCTGAAATAGCAGGTCTGAACTTTGATGCATTCAATGCCAAGGGTCTGTTGTCTCCTTCCCGGGCTCATTTGTCCCACATTAGCGCAGAGGCAGCAGGAAGGAGAGAGGCACCGACCTGCTATTCCTGGATCAGCAGCAATCTCCTTTTGTAGCAGGGTTTGGAGGCTGATGAGTGTTTCTGACAGCCTGACCGACAAGGAAAGGTAGAGAAATGGAGCTTGTGTCGCTTCAGAAAGAAGGCGGCTAAGGGGCAACACGGTAACAACCTTCCCAAAAAGCAAGAGGTTGTTACAAAGGGGACACTGATCAATTGTTCCCCATGTCCGCTGGGGATAGGCTGAGGAAAAACTCCACTTCATTTGTGACAAAGAAGGTTTAAGTTAGATATTAGCTATACATTTTCTAATTATAAAGGTAGCGAAGCAGTAGAATGGAGCGTCTGGGGAGACTGAAGAACCTGCTTTGTTCAAGATTTTCAAGAATAGCTTTCACACGTGTTTGCCAGCAATGTCTCTGCCTTGTTGCGGGGGGACGGGCTAAATGAGTTCTTGAGGTGCCTTCTACCCACCTATTTTGGGATCTCAGCCATCAATGCAGGCAGTCTAGAAATAAATGTGCTGTGCTTGCCTCGCTGCAGTGTGGACATCCTTGGGTCCTGCTGGCTTTGAGATGATTCTTTTCCCCTGCCTTTGGGGGACAATCTCCAACCCTAATACCCTAAAGGAAGCTCCTTCTCTCACCCCTACCCCTGTCCTCTGTTTTGTGCTCTCTCCCCCTATAGCACCGCATTCTCCAGCAGCCCTTGGCAGAAACCAGGGATGCTCCATCTCCATCCACAGCAATATCCCCTAAACTTCAGGAGCAGGAGGAATGCACAGCGTGGGCTGATTGTGTCTGGACCCTGGCCCATATGCACCCATCACACCTGCCTGAGGGAGCAGCAGGCTGCTGAAATCCTGGCTGGAAGGAGAACAGCTCCTTGCCCTCCTGAAGTCAGTCCCTTTGGAGAGTGCAGCCTGCCCCAGGGCACGATTTAATTGCATCCTAAGAGGCTGGAGTGCTCCTGCCTCCAAGCCCTGTGTCTCCAGGCCCCTTCCTGGTGCAGCAAGGGGAAAGTCAGGACCCTCTTAGAGCAACCTGCACACCTCCCTCTTTCTGGCTGCACCTAGACTAACCCTGTCCCAAAGAGAAGACCCCTCTTTTTCCCATACCTCCTCTCACTGCTTCTCCTTTCCTGTCAGGCTGCGGGAAGGGGCAAGAGGTGCCACAGCCACGGGCTGAACTTGCCAGGTCCCTTGAATCCGGTGCTAGGACACTCTGCTGCCTTGGGAAGGAGGGGTAAGCACTGCTTCCCACACACCAAACATCTTTTAGGACAGGATTATACCAGCTTGTGTATTTATCAGGCTCATTTTTCAAGGCAGGAGAGTTAATCCTGGCACCCTAGCCAAAATTTAATCAGGGTCATTAAGGCAGGCTTTCCTTTAATTGGACACGAGATCCACTTTCACGTCCCGCTCCAGCACGTTGCTGCGCATTACGCCCTTGCCGCTTTCCACCCGAGAAAGTGCTGGGTGAGCCAAGAAACTGCTCTTGGAACCTGAGAGCCGATGTTTCTGTCAGCAGCGGTGAGATATCCAGTGTGTGATAGGACTGAGCCCATCACCGAATCCTTCTGTACTTAACTGCACCTCTGCAAGGAGTTAAGATATGACCTTTTCCTCCAGAACCCCAAAATCTCTTCCTAATGATCCATCAAGATGCAAAAGGGATGGACCTGGGTGTCTGGTGATACGGGAAATTTAGGTCAGGAAACAGGAATCAGAAGAGAACGGATAGAAATTGTCCTGCATCGCCACAGTGCCTGATAGCAACTTCAGAACTCGCGGGTGATCGACTTTGGCTTAAGAAACTCAGGCAGGTAATAACAGATTGCAAGATAAACAGCAAGGACTGAGGCTGGCAATGCATCTGCTTGCTCTCCACGGTTAATGGAGATGGAGAAAGTCCGGCTCTGTTTAGTTTGCTTGATTGCTTGAAGAGGAAAGAAAACGGAAAGAGAGGGAAAGGGGGGTGGGGGGGAAATGAAAGGCTTGGGTTTGGGGGTTTTTCCCCCCCCTTCTATTCATTAGGCTGTCAATACTGCTCAGGGCTGGCATATCGACGGTGGATTAGCTCAACCCGACTCTGTGTACAAGACCAATGCCTTTTTAACCCAGCTTGTTTCCAAATCGATACAGCCATCAGCATTCGAAAATTAGCCCCAGACGAGATTCCAATACTCAGGCTGGTGTGTTGTGCTAAGAGGGCTCCCGGCCAAACAGCATATGAAGGAAAAAAGGTGGCTAGTGAGGGATTAGGAATTTTCCATTCATCTTCCCAGGGGCTGACTCTCTAAGAACGCACCAGGCCCCATATGTCCCACCACACCAGCTCCAACCTTGCCCAGCACTTGTCCTCCAGCATCTTGTGTGAAAGTCCATCTGCTTGGCCATCGCGGGTGGCCTCGCTCACACGTTCCTCCTTAAGTGCCTGCCTGTGCTTGCGCGCTCAAAGAGCACACGTCCATGCACCGTGGGCTGCGTGGCCTCAGCGAGGCCACGCTTGGCCACTGAGAGAGCCCTCTGCCACCCCATGCCGGCCTTCTTCCTCCTCCTCCTCCTCCTCCCAGAAGTATGAAGCTTCAAGACATAAACACATATTGTTGCCAGGCATACACACACCCCCACAAAGTACACAAATCTGCCAGCTCTTGCTCTTTTCCCCCAGCACAAGTTTTACTTCCAGTGCTGCCACCAGCATGGAAAACAAAAAAACAACCCATCAAAATACAGCAAAAACAACAAGCAGCAACATGAGTTTGCCAGTGACAACTTCTGCCTGTATCAGAGCCCTGTGACCACTCCAAGAAAGTTGGCTGAAGTGTTGCCCAGCTTCTCCAGGACTCTCTGAGCTCGTCGATCAGCCCCTATATTTGCACCAAGTTGTCTCACACACTCAACGTACGAGCAGCGGGAGGAGAAGATACCAGGGCAAAAGGGAGGAACAGAAACCAAAGCACCAAGCCCAACCCCTCAGTGAAGCCACTTCCTCTTACCTTGCACGATGAGATGGACGCGCGATGTCTTGGGGTGATTGTCTGTCTGCACGGAGCAGGTGTAGGGGCCCTCATCGTACACGTCCACATCTTGGATCTGGATGCTGTACTGGGTTTTGGTGTTGGCCAAGAGCACCACCCGTGGGTCCAAGCACCACTTGTCATTGCCAGCATAGAGGATGCTGCTGCGGTTCAGCCAGGCCACTCGGGTGACTCGGTTGTCCACGGAGCACCTGGGGAGAGGCAGAGAGGTGACCCCTAAGTGCGCTGCTCTCGGGTGCTCTGCCCTCCCTTCCCCAGCCCCTCCTGCTCCTCCTGGCACCGGTTTTGAGCTTTGCTCTCGGAAACCAAGTGTCTGAAGAGGACGATGTCAGCACTTTGCCTGTGGTGCTCAGAGCACCGATATCCAGCTAAACTGGTGGCTCCAGAGATTGGCCCAAGAGCTTCATAACAATTTCAGATACAGAGCAATCAGGGCCACCCAGTACCAGACACCAAAGGACCTTTTGCTCCTTCATTCCCATTTTCTCTTTGTAAACTCGGAGACAACCAAAGTTGAGCCAAAACTTCCATGTTGAGTTCAAACCACACTTTTTTTTGGGGGGGATGCAGGTTGCTACCTCCTGCCCAAACCCATCACTTGCCGTTCTCTCTGCAGGCCTTCATATCCCTGCAGCCAGGCAAAGAATTGCAAAGTGGAGCCTGGAGAGCAGCTCGTGCTGCTTCACAAAGGAGCGAGGAAAATTTATCTCGGGACAAAGCCAGCTCTGACACACCTTGAAAGAGAAACCTTGAGCTTTCCACCATTTGTCCCCTCTATCAGTTCTTCCCCACCCATCACCTGTACTGCTGCATCTCTTCTGCTTCCTGCACATTACCCCAGCCAAGCATTTCACTTATTGAGTGATGGCTGAAAGTAAAACTCTTCTCTATACAGCTTAATGAAGAAACTGAGCTCCCTCTGAAGACAGCATGGTGCAAACCTAAAAGAGACTTTTCTCCTGAAGGAGATTATTTTTACTGTCCACATCACTGTGGGTCAGTCTTGCTCCTCCCAAAGGTCTCCACCAACCCTGTAACCCTCTGTCTGCACATCCCCCAAAAAGGTTTGAATCCTCGGTTTTCACATAGGATCTTCAAATAAGTGAAAACCAGAGGCCCTGGAGGCTGCCTGATGTCCAAGCCCTTCCTCAGGCAGCAGAAACTTGCAGCCCCACAAGTCACCTAAAGCCCATCAAGTTTGGGATTACGGAGCCATGAGGTCTTAAGCGCGCTTTGCTGGATGCCACCAACAGAAGATAATGTCCCTGCATAAAACCACTCAGGCTAAGATCCACTGTTTATATTCTCCCCCATCTACTTCATTACTTGTGCAGCGCCCGGGAAACAAATTCACTTTGGAGGCACCAAAAAAGAGCATAGAAGCTTCTGGGAGGTCTCACATGGGGTCACCTCAACAAATGCAAGGGGTTTAATGGGCTATAGATGCCAGACTGCGATAGCAGGGGAGTTAACAGCAAGGATGACTATATTTGTGGCATGCAGTCTTATCCCAACACTTTGGGGACTATGTCTTTCCTAAGGGTGAGCTATCTCTTTACTCATCGACAACTTCTCTTCCTGTGTCCACTACTGATGTCAGTGCAGACACAGATCCAGGGACAAGCTGCCTCGACTCATCTAGCCTTTTTTTGGAGGTATCTCTTTGGTCCAAATTACAGGAGCAGATGAAATAACCCACTCAGCTTCAACACATTTAGAGGTTCAGGATGATGGATCCCCATGAGGTGACATGCCCAAGGTGAGGTGCATAGCCTGCAGCTCAGGACTCCTCTGCTGAGTTGCTAGGCAAGTACCCAAAGCTCCTACACCATCCTCCCTCTCTGGTGTGAAAAACATCTGATAAATTAAACACTTTTACTGCTGTTCCATAATGATATTACGATAATAATAAATTACATGTGAGCAGGTTTTTATTATCCACATAAAAAAGCTCAATAGATTCAGCCTGGGCTGAACACCAAGAACTCGGCTCCTGCTCTCGGCTGCATTACAACTGGAGCGAAACCCGAGAGTTTAGTCGCTCAAGTTGAACAGAACTTGAGATTTCTTCCCAGAAGGTTGTTTTAGAGCATTGTACTCTGAATCTCGACTCTGCTAGTAGCTCCAATAAAATACAGGTGGATATTTGGTGCTTGGCTCTGGGTTGCCCATCACGATGGCATGAAATAAGCTCTCGTGGTGGTGGCCAGTGGCATTTCTGCACCGACACCGGGGTGTCAACCCCAGCTGCCAGAGCTGTATTGCAGATAAGGGCTGGGAGATGAGAAGCCAGACATGGCTTGAATTTCTCAGACCGGTCCCTTCTGCAGCCAGATTATCCCCAAGGACCTGTAAGCAGGCTGAACTAAAAATAAATATTTTCTCTCTCCTTCTCCATGACAGGTTTGGTTTTGTTGGTTTTTGTTGTTCTTGGGTTTTTTAAATTTGTTTGTGGGTTTTTTTGGTTTGATTTGTTTTTTTGTTATTGTTGTTTTTGCCTTTTTTTGTGTGTGTGTGTGAAATGCATCAGCTTGGAGATCCCTGGATAATAATGGAGCCAGACAGTGTGTGATCCAAGCATTCCCTCTATCATCTGGGCATTTAAGTGCTTTTGAAAAGCAGCAGGGCTCAGGTAACGCATGAGGCAACAGTGAAATAAGTGCTTTCGCCCTTCATAG
Organism: Megaceryle maxima; assembly: GCA_024605025.1. NCBI lineage: Eukaryota > Metazoa > Chordata > Aves > Coraciiformes > Cerylidae > Megaceryle > Megaceryle maxima. The sequence goes on from JANHGN010008928.1 coordinate 14,267, forward strand.
CACCCGGTCACAATCTCTTCTTATCACCGAGACACGCTTCTCTGTCCCTGGGATCGGCAAGCTGAAAGTTCTTAGTTTATATTCTTCCTCACCTCTTAAAGCTCCAGAGCCTATATAGATATCTATATATCTATCTATCTATATATATAAGATAAAGCACAGCAACAGCTCCTGGAGAAGACACACTTTGACCTCTGGATACAATACACTGTTTAGGGGATGGTGGGTCATGCTCCTACCCAACCCACCATGCCAAACACCATTCCTCCTCACACCGGTCGGGGTTCCCGTGGCCGAGGCTCACCGTAGCAGCCCAATGCTCTTCCAGCCCCTCCATCTGCTCCACCTTCCATCCTCCAGCAGCTCCTCTCTCCAGAAGCTCGGCAGAAGCAGGGATGGGAAGCCCTCCTCCCCAGCACGGAGGCAGCCGAGCGGAAAGCTGTTGGCCTTGGCCAGGAAGCCGGGCTCCAAGCACAGGTGGAGAGCGAAGCCACCACCGAGCCTTCAGCCTCCCCCTCTTTCCACCCCGCTCCTGGCAAGGTGCAAAGCCCTGAGATGCTTCCTCCACCTCGCTGGAGGCTCTCACCCCATGATGTGCCAAGGAAGGGAGGGGACAGAGAGATCTCTAGGGTGCTGGCAAACAGTATTTGCCTCCAAAAAGAAGACGTAAAAATAATTAAACACAGATGAGGTCATTTTCTCTCTCAAGATCCTTAATCCCTGTTATGTTCCTGCTCAGAAGGCAAGGCCTTCTCCTCCAGGAAGATGAAAAGCTGATGTCTCTCAGCACAAGGAGGAGATGCTGCTGCTCCCTGTCTCTTTCTTTCCCTCTAAACTCAGAGTTCCAAGCCTCGGGGTTTCTCCTCCTGGAGGTGAAAATGCTGCTAACACACCACAGATGAACCATCCTGGAGGAAGGTAGGGATGGTTTCCAGAGAGATGTAGCTCCTCACACCACACCAGACCCTCTGCTCCCTGCTGCCACTGAGGGCACCATAAAACAACCACAAGAGAGGGAGTTTAGGTGTTTTAAGACAGTTGCATGCCCTGAAAGCTGCTGGAAACACCAAAAAAGCCCTGGGTAGGGACAAAGACCTGTTCCCAAAGAGCCCACGACTGAACCGCAGCCGCCACAATCACGTATCAGGAATAAATAAGCAACAAGGTGCCAAAGCTGAACATCCTGACCACGCTCCGTGCAGCCCCCGGTACCTCCCTGCCTTTCCGACGCAGACACAGATGGCACACGCCAGCAGTGGCATGCCCTCCTGAATTCCTCTCTGAGTTTGCACACAGAAAATGACGGGAGAGGAGGTGGCCCGGTGGTGGGGGGAAGGAGGTTTTTAATTACTGAAGTGTAGTAATTGGCACACAACACTTTTTTTTTTTTTGTTGCCTCTTATGCAGATCTCTGGTGTTCCAGAGGGCTGGGCTGGAGAGCACAGATTGCCTTGGCCCAGCAGGACACACAAGAAATGAATAATGTTAATTAGAACTGAAAAGAGCTCAGCAAAATTACCAACCCGATTGTTGCTTTCGTTGCAATTATCAAGGTACAAGCTCCATCACAGGGAGGCAGGAATGGGGCTATGCCTGGCTCACCCCACCAAAACTGGTGGCCCAAACTGAGGCCGTGACCAAGCTGATCTCCCCTCCCGGGCTGGATTCTCCTTCTACCACCACCTCATTTTCACTGCATGCCTACCTGTCATAGTTCAACCTCTGCTGGCAACTAAACACCACACAGCCAAGAGGAGCATCTACTACCCGTGTTACCTACCAGCCCAGTTTCACAACTATCGTGGCTGAGCCTCTACCAGCAGCTAAAGGCCACGCAGCCGCTTGCCCTGGCAGATACGAGTAGAGCCTACCACTTGCTTTCTATACTATGTCATTTGTACTATCATTAGTAGTGTTGTTTTCTTGTTTTCTTTCTTCTCTGGTAGTGGGGGAGGAAGGTAACAGTGGGTGAGAGTCCGCGTGGTCTGTAGCTGTGTGTAGAGGCTAAACCACAACAGTTGTGAAACTGTGCTGGTAGTAACATGGGCAATAGATGTTTCTCTTGGCCTCTCTGTATGGTACCCCAGAGACTAAAGGCTCATTGGTTGCACTGTAGAGGAATTGCTTTCCCAAATCCAGACCACGTGATGGAGTTTCACAGCACTGACCCACCACCGAGCATCCCTAGCTGTCTTGTCTTTTTCTTCCTGGTCCTACACAGCAATTCCCAGACACCTCAGCAGTGTTTTCTCTCTCTGCTATGGTCTAGACCAAACTGGAAATCAGGAACTAGCTTGCGATGTAGTTCAAAACTGGGTGCAAAAGCCTCCCACTGAGGCTGGGCAAGGGGATAAGCTGCTCCAGCCCTGCTTTGTCACCAGCATCTCACGTCCCAGGCAGTGCCTTCCAGACTGCACCATCAGCCATGCTATAAATGATCAACTAAACTAGACCGCTGCCGGAGGCAGGAGCTCCACATCTCAGATTTATTTCTGTGATTATCACATTTTATTGTTATTTATTAGGATTAATTAAAGGCCAGGCTGTGAACAACTCAATCCCATTCAGGCACAGTCCCACCGCTCTCATAGACTCCTCTGGCGTTTATGCTCTGCTGGCAATCGAACTTTGGCCATCAATTCCTGAGCGAAGGGAGAGATGGGGACAGACTGGGACACTCCCTTGGATACGTGCTGCCCACAATACCATGAGGCTGGGACCCGCACAGCACAGACAGCCCAAGGTGGGGTTATCACGGAGGTGGCAAAGAAGCTTTTTTACTAATAAATAGGAATCCAACCCCTCGTTGCCACAACCCAACCTGGTTTCCCTCTCCATGCTCTTTGCTGTATTGGCTTAAGTCACGCACTAGCAATTCCTACCAGTCCAGCCCTTCCTTCTGCAGGATTTACAGCATCTGCTCACTTCCCGTGCGTGCACAGACCACCTCGCTCGCTCGTGTGCCCGCTCTACAGCGTTGTCTGCTTACAGCCACGCCGCCGGGCAGCACAGCCCTACGTGCCGAGCGCCAGCCCGACAGAAAAGGTGGGGTTTTGTTGGGTGTTTTGTGCATGTGACCCAGGCAGCACAGACAGAGAACAGAGAACATGCGTGTTCGTTGACACACGTGGCAAATCGTTGACTTCAGGATCAGCTGGAGGGAATCAGAGAATTACAGACTGATTTGGGTGGGAAGGGACCTTTCAAGGTCACCTGGTCCAACCCCCCTGCAGGGACATCTGCAGCTAGAGGAGGTTGCTCAGAGCCCTGGCCAACCTCACCTAGAATTGTTCACGGGATGGGGCATCAACTTGGGCCAGGGTCTCACCACCCTCATGGTCAAATATTTCTTCCTTCTCTCTGGTCTAAATCTCTCAGTTTAAAACCATCACTCCTTGTCCCATCCCAGCAGGCCCCACTCAAAAGTCTGTCCCCATCTTTCTGACAGGTCCTGTTAAGTACCAAAAGGACCCTTGAGAGATCACACTGATGTGACAGCACCAAAGATGCAGCCTGAGGACTTCTTCATGACATGGGATGTCTGCCAGGACTGAAAACCTGCTTCCCTGCATGGGGAGCCCACCACCTGCCAGGCAGGAGCTGACCCAATGATTAACTCAGCAGCAGGGTCTGGCAGAAAAGCGGGGGGGCCCTGCTGGGACTGGTGTCTACCTCCAGTCCTTCCCCCCACACCCTGCAGCAGCTGAAGCATCTCCAAAGGCTGTGGGGCAAGGAGGTGCCCTCAGAGTAGCCACCACCCCGGTGCCTCTTCAAAAATCACACTGAGCTGGCCAAAAGCAGCACTCAGAAGTGGAAAAGAAAAAGGCTTTGTGCTTCCCCATCTCTTCCCTGCCCAGAGTTTCATCCCAGTTGTTGCAGAGGGAGCCGGAGCTCTGGACTGGGAGGTCCTGTCTTTCCCACTGTCTCACTCTGCAACCCACAGAGAGCTCCTTGCCCTTCATTTCTGCCCTCTGTGAGGCTGGAAAGATATTTGGCATCTCTTTGCCAGTGAGGGCGAGTTAACGTGTGTTTGTAAAGTACCCTATCTCCTCAATTGAAAGTTTATACATGCAAATGATTCACGCTAATTACATTAATAATAATATACCCGGCTCGAAAAGATCCGCCTTGGTTCACTGCCCAGGATTCGCAGAGCCTCAAACAACTCCCAGTATGCTGCCTTAGATGAGCTTACTGGCAAATGCCAAGGAAACAGAAGGAAACCAGACTGGGGAGGAAGGAAGAGCTTCAAAAAGAGCCAGAGCTCTGCTGCCCGAGCACAAGGCAGGGTATGGAGCGACCACCAGCACCTCTGTGGGCACCCAACACCGCACCAGTCCCGGGAGTCCCCTGCACCAGCACCCTGGACTGGTGCAAAGCAGGCAGGTCACGATGCAGCAGATGGGGATGGTTTGTCTGGAATAGTCTTTCTCTCTCTGCAATGCAGCAGCGCACGAGCACCTTTCCAAGTCCCCTGCTCCCGTGCTCGCCTCATCCAGCCTTTCTATTTATCCTCCTATTGTCTCTGCTAACAACAGGGCTCTGCACATCTACAGCATCTTCCATCTCAGCATCTCGGAGCGTGCCACAAAACATCAATGAGGGCAGCTGGTCCCAGAGTGCCCGTCGAAGGAGCTTGAGCTCCTACCCCCCCACGCTCCCCCCCCTTCGGCTGACCCTGTGGAGCGGCACCAGAGCGTGTTCCTGGCCCATCTGCTTGGGTGCCCTCCAAAAGTGCTAATGGTGCTGGGGAACAGGGGTGACGCCAGCACCAAACCGCCTGTAGGCAGCTGTGCAGGGACACAGCAGGTTTACCAATGAAATGTCACCCCGCTGAGGAGCTCCTGCAGCACCAGGACCCTGCGCTCAGCTCAAGGGTCTTTCATTCCTCCTGGTTTTCTCCTATTTTCCCATTTTCTCATCCCAAGTAATTGCTTGGGGGGGTGGGTCCCAGATGCCAGCAGGCAAGCAACCCTGGGCAAAAGCCACCCCTTCCCTGGCTTTCTTCCAGGGTTGCCTAGGAAAGGGTCCTCCCTTCTGCAGGGAGGACACCACACCAGACCAGGTCCAGGCTCTGGCAGCTGCCTGCACAGCGTCTTGAGAGGCATTAAAAGGAGGCGGGGGACACTCCACAAGAAGAAAATAACTCTGTAATGATCTCATCCTCTCCCCCCAAGCACTACAGAGCACTTTAAATCCTGTCAAACAAGGTCTCCTTATCTGAGAAGCTGTGGAGAAGAAGTCTCCTCTCTCTGCCTCCAAAAACCTGGTGAGATCTCTCCTCGCTGTGCACTTTGCTCTAGAAAAATGCCCCTTTGCCCCCTACAAGCTCCGGGTTGAGCCACTCGAGACACCCCAACCCCTCATCCTTCTCAGCTCCGCTGGCAGCTCCCGCTCTCCTCCTCAAGCCCAGCGGGGAAGTTCCTCCAGGCTGCACTCCCAGCAGTTAGCGCCGATCCCCGGCGCTGAACTCGCTCAATTACGAGCTGTGCCCCTGGAATAAATCCTGGCTCTGCTTTGCGCAGTTGACACTAATGGCCCAGGAATAAAGCGATGCCATCCACCCCAACGGGCTGCAAAGGAGCGCGTTTAACTAAGCACACGGGCAAGGGACTGCTGAGTTTAACTGCACTGAAAATGTATTCGAAAGGAAGCGATGCACTTAACTTATTACAAGTGGGAAATTATCACTGAAGTGGCTTTCCCTTAGAAGTCGAGGCACAAAACAGGAACGGTGAGGGGTGAGCGCTCTCTGCCAGGACTGCGGGGAGAGGAGCGGGCTGGAGCCGGCTGCTAGAGGCTGCTGAGGGCCAGGAGGCAGCAGGATGGGAGGAGCAGGGGGTAAGCTGGAGCGAGGTGGGCTACAAAGGGAGGGCTGAAAGGCACTGATGGGGGTGACACCAGGAGATCAGCCCAGGGAGAAGCACCAGCAGGTTTCCAGCTGGCAGAGCTCTCCAGTAACCCAGTACACAAACACAAGGCTGCGATGGGGAAACCGGGGGAGCTTGCAAAGGTAGTGGCTGACCAATGGGGTCTACCTGTAGCAAATCTATTCTGCTCCATGTTATCTACATATCTGTAGTCTGAGAACAATTGCAGGTCACCACATCACCTTCCTACACCAGTTCTCCCTCGCTTTCCTAATCTGCAATTTCAACGCAATGTCCAAGCTCACGTTGCTTCTACCGGCAGATGGGTAGAGATGGACAGAAGGAGAACGATGAGCAAACCCTTGAAACCAAAATAGAGAGGTGGTCCAGCCTGCATGGGAGAAGCAGGGCATCCCAAACCTTTGGGAATGAACACCCAAGCCTTGCAGCACCACTCTGGGTCCCAAGGTGATGGGGAGAGGGCCTTCCCCTTCAGCAGAAGAGGAGGCTTCAAGTGGACAAGACATGAAGGCAACCTGGGCCTCTTGCTTTCACATCTATCTCCTCATGGAAACCAGCTCCCTAGCAAGAACCTACACAGCTTCTTACAGACACTCAAACCCCACCACAGAGCCAGAGCTTTCCCCATCACATAACCATAAAGTAGGTTGCCGCATGAACACAGTTAAAGCACCCATCTTATGACCTCCCAACACAATGGGATGGAGGGTTGTCCCTGAGGGAAGGTGCTGGAGTGTCACTGGTGGAGCAAGGGAAGTGGAGAACCAGAGGAGGGGAAGAGGAGGGATGGGAGGGATGTCAAGGAAGGATACATGACGGAGCAAAAAGCAATGGGACCTTCTCCAGCTATGCCTCTCGCACCAGTACGCTCTCCCCATTTAAAAAATGGCTCAAATGAGACCAAAAACAAGAGAGGGAGGGAAGGAAAGGACCCTTCCCAGTACAACCCCCCTCCTTTCCTCCCCTCACCCCTTGAGGACATCATCCTTAAAATATATTTCATTTCACAGCTGCATTATGGTACCACAAAATCCTGCGAATCCAATTTAAGAACAGATTACCTCCTCACTTACTTCATTTGAAGCAATTACATGTTAATTTTCATTGAGACCAGCCTAATGCATACCAATCTGATGCTGCAATCTCATTTGAATACTTGAGGGAACGCTAGTTGGGCTCCGGGCTCTGGAGGCTCATATTTAAAGGGCCACTTCACATTTCCTTTCCCTTTTCCCCCGGTTATTGACGCTTTCCTCGCACTTGTGGTGCTCCCTCCCTCCCTGCCCGACGTTCCCAACAGCTGCTGCCACTCGTGAGACCAACTGAAAAGGCCAAATAAGTTTTGCAGCAAACCCTGTGGAATGATGCTGTGCCCATCACCGGCCTGGACCCCGAGGCAGGACCTGCCCCAGGCAAACAGTGAGTATCACCAACATTCCTCTGCCTCAAATAAATAACCTTCCAGCATCAAAGTCATCGGTAAACACGCGCTGCTACTGCACATGTCTCCGCAATGCGATGAGTCCTCCTTCGAGGCCAGGAACAGCTTCCACCACGTTTCTAGCTGATGGTTATCTTCTGCTTCCTCACGCTCACTTAAATCTTCCTATCTAACCAGGCCCACCGTATCGATCGGTGTCTCGGACACCAAGCATTGAGTAATTAATAATGCCACCAGAGTGTGGATTCAGCTCCTGGTGGAGCCGTGGAGGGAGGCCGCCCCTGCCTCGCTCTACACGTTCCGGTGATAAGCATTCATGTTGGAGGCTGCACCTTAATTAGATTTTTCAGATTGCAAAGGGCCCCGAGACACTTGTGCAGACACCATATAAATGTATATCGCATTGTACTGTAATTAATCCGAGGTGACGCAGAGGCAGACAGAGCAGGAGTGAGGGACCGATTCACGGTGAGAAGACCAGAGCTCCAGGATTGCAGCACCTTGCTGGGCACAAGCCCACCCAAGCTCCATCAGCTGCACGCCTCTTTGTGCCACCTACTGAGTGCTGGACCACCACCAGAGATGGTGGACAACAGGTATTTGGATGAGCATCTCAGAAGCAAATGGTTTCCTGGTGTCTCCCCACCGTGGACACCTTTCCCTCACACAAAGCTGTTTAGCAGCCAGGAAGAGAGCAAAAAGCAATAAAGAGAAGCAGAGATGAATTGCAGCTCCTCCTCCCCTAAAGAAGTAATCGATTCCATCAGGCTGTTGTCTACATCACTGCTGAAAGCACTCGGATGTCACAGCCATGAGCTGCAGCACAGGGTCCCCAGACACTTGTGTCCCACCTTGGACAGCGAGGATGCTTCATGAGCACCGATGGAAGTGATGGGATGAGGTTGGTGAGATAGCCCTGTTGGGAGAAAAATCTTTGGGGAAGGCATCTGCGCTGAGGATAACTCAGGGAAGGTGCAAAAGCTGAAGGGACTGAGGAAAAACTATTGTCTGAAACATCATTTGACCTCCTAAATCTTTTGTGCCCGTGCAAGTCACCTGCCTAGAGCTGGGGGAGAGGTCTGGCATGCTCGGGGCTGTGGGACTTAGCACTGGTCCTTTTTGTCCTGTCTTTTATCAGTTCCCCTAAGTAAAGAGATGCAAAACCCAGACTTGATAGCTCCGAGCTGGTCTCTGTGCCCACAGGTATTTCGTCTGCGGCAGAGATGCTCTGCTGACCTCAAACATGCTCAGACCTGGAGCTGAGCTCGCTTTCTACACAACCACCTCACCGTGACGCTGCTCCCTTTGTACTGGGCCAGCTGAGAGGTCTCACATGCACTTGGGAACTCCTCTGCTCCCTGCCAGGGCACCAGGGGTTTGGACAGGATGAAGAGCTAAGTCACGGAACCCCACGGGGTGATGGTGAGAAACCAAACAATCAGGATTCAGGGAAGGAAAGGCAGTTACCTGGGTAACAGCCTGCTGCTAACACATCTGCCACCCCGCGGGACTCCCCACGTGCTGCTCAGCTGCAAGAGCAGACCCACAGACCAGCACCTAAATTTCTTCCACTGCTTCACCCTCTTGTCCCAGATCATCCCCATCACCCCCTTTTTACCTCATCCCTCTGCAGCATCCTCTGCCCCATCCCCTGACCATGGTACATGTCTGCTGGGTGGTGAAGCACCTGTGCTCCAGCTGAAACACCACCCTGGGTTGCAGTGGCTCGGGGGACGGGCTTTCAAAGCGCCAGGAGAGACTCTGGTTGCCTGTTTCCCACTGAACCAAACTCATCCCCTTTGAAAACACATCCCTTTATAGTTTTTCATTTTGATGTCACATCTGTAAGAATATATGGTGGGATTTTTGTCTTTTTTTTTTTTTTTTTTTTAATTCTCTTCATCCTTTTTAAGAGGAGATGTCACACTTGGCACTCTAATTTTTATTTATTTTCCTAGAAAAGGGCTGATTCCTCACCGAGCAGGGAAGGAGAAAGGGAGGAAGCCTTCAAAAAGTGCCCAGATCTAATTCCTTTATCAGAGAAGCAGAAAGAGAAATTTGTTGATGATCAAACAGATTCAAGTACCTTAAAAGAAAGAGAACCGTCAGTAAATGGAAACTAGTTAAAGAATTACATGAAAGACATGGGAGATGCTCGAGAGGCAGAAAAGATGCTGTAACCAAGCGGAAAGCCAAACCCATCAGTCCCAAACCACTGGAGCAGCGAGAATCAGTAGGTGAAGTATTTGCTCTGCAAAAGCAGCAGATGATGGGTAGACGATGGTTTGCAGAGGTGCTGAGCTGGCTCAGCACCAGCTGCTGCCTGAGGGAGCCCAAGGTCTCCGAAGAACCCTGGCAGGCTTTTTACCTGCTCCCTTCCCTGCATAGCTAAAACAAGTGCAGGCAGTTAAATAAAGGGCTTCATTCCTTTGAAAAATGGCACCCCGGGGGCTTTGTGTTTTCCTTTTCCTTCTCGGCACCTTCCAACTTGAGTGTGCTCAGTTTATAAATCCAAAGAGGGTGGGATTGGGTTATTTGTTTTTATCCCCCCCCTCCCCTTTGGCTTTTGTTTGAATCCACTGGCAGCGCTTTGCAACTCAGGCTGGGATCTGAAAAGCCAGCAGAGCTCTGGCAATGGGATACAGGACAGACCAGTTTACGGAGGGCAAGAGCAAGGGGAGGAGGAAGAGGAGAAGGAAGAGACCACAGCAGCACCGAGAGAGCCTGCAGCAGAGTCAGAGGCGTCCAGGACTCGAGAGATGGAGACCAACCCACCCTCAACCCTTAACCCACCTTCCCAAGCCCCTCCTCGCCAAAGCCTTTAAGAGGCCAGATCCTATTGCTTCCTGAACTGTGACCTGCCCAGCTTAGCTCGGAAATCTTTTAAATAGGAAAACAGAGCTGCCGTTTGCTTTCATGCAGAGTCAGTGGTGAGCAAAGCCCAAGGGTTGCGTTAGATTAGCAGCCGGCTCCTCCGAAGGCATGGAAACTTTGATCGTTTAATATGTATGCGCCGTGTCGGAGCGAACAGGTCTCCAAACCCCAGTAAATGTTTTATTAGGGCAGCTCTGGCTTTCGTGCCCGAGCCTCGCTCCTTTTGTACTCCGGGGATCTTGTCGTGGTCGGAGAGACACGGCTCATCATCTCCCTCCCTCCCTCCCAAGAAGAGCTGGGCTGCTCCTGCCTTGCTTTTTCCTTGCATCGCTCTTAAAAGGCGTTAGAGCCCAGAAGGCTGAACGAAGGCACGAGCACCCCAAAACCAGCCCCTGCCTTCCTCAAAGCACCTGCTCCTCTTGCAGAGAGACCCATGGACGTGGATGCCAACACCAATCGAGGCTCCGTTCTTCCTCCTCCATCACCACCAAAGCAACCACCACAACTGCCTGGAGCTTCCAACCCTGCCAAGACAGGGCAGAGCTGGCCACCCGCTGTGGGAACCCACCAGGCAGGAGGAGAAATCTCTCTGGAGCTGGCTGAGATATTGCACAAACCAACCCCCACCTCCTCCAAGCGCAGGGATGGAGTATCTCTGTGTTATCAGAGGCACCATATGAGGGGTTTTTTTATAGTTTTTTCATTTGGAAATGAGTTATTCCCCGAGCGATTATTTGTTGTTGAAAATGTCATCTTGGCCGGAAATTTCAAGGGGAAAAAAAATAAAAAACCAGCATAGGTTTCCCCCCGCCACCGTCGCTCTCAATTCAAAATGAATGTAACGCCGCTCGCCGCTGGATTTCCAGCTCCCAGAGAGCTTCAGATTAGGAAACAGTGCATGAAGAAAGAGAGGACGGGGCCAGATATGATCTCTGCAAACAAGGACTCCTATTCAAAGGACACTGGGCCAGGATCATAAACACGAGCGCACGCAGCAACATCCCCGCTTACATCTGTGCTTCGAGAGCCATTCTGGGCGGGCAATGATGCCGCTCGTGTCCTGTTAAAACGGCTCCAATGTATTTTTTTCGGATACTAAAAAATATTTACATTCAAAACAGACATGAAAAGCCCAGTGCCAAGAAAATAGGGGATTTTTATAGATTTTGTTTCTGCTAGAAATTACCAAGACAACAAGTCACTAAGTTCTGTGAAAGGATTTGACATTTTCCTGAATAAATATAGCACCTGAAGTGGCATCACCTAGGATAACACCTTTTGGGCAAACTCTATCGAAGCAACTGCAGAATGAAAACCTTCCCATGGCAAAACTCACCTGTGGGATCCCACCAGGGACTCCTCCTTGTCTACCCTTTTCTAAAGGATTTTGCACTCATTTCCACAGAACTCTACTGGTCTCATCCTTAAGGTTGATTGGATTATTCATTGTTTTTTGCCATAAAGGAAATGACAAAGGCTACCAATTGTCTTGCTTCCAGGCCTACACTCATCACTGGCTCGGAGCAGAATAAGAGTTACCCATCCTAGAGTCATCGAACACCAGGTCGGAAGGGACTACAAGGATTATCTGGACCGACCTTTCCTGGCAAAAGTAAGATCTAGGCAAGATGGCCCAGCACCCTGTCCAGCTGAATCTTCAAAGCTGGGGACTCCACCACTTCCCTGGGAAGATTATTTCAATGGCTGATTGTTTTCTCTTTTTTTTTTTTTTTCCTGCTTTTGTCCATGTGGAATCTCCTCAGGAGCAAATTGTACCTTCCATTGTGACTCCTTGTAAAAAGGGAGTCTCCATCTTCTCTGCAGCCACCCTTTGAATGCTGCAACAATGGATGGGTGCTGATAGATACTGGGTAGGAAGGGACCACTGAGTCCACGCAGCTCTGGCAGTTTTACTATTCACTTTTTGCTCTTAAAAGCAAAAAATCACAAACCCAGAATCCCATCAGACCTGCACACACAGTATCACGCCATGAAGAAAGGTGACCGGAGGCCAAGTCGAAATCCAAGGGAAATCTTGGACAACAAATGACTGAATGAGGACACCAGGATTTTGTATAAGCATTATGACCATGACAGCTTTCTGCATTTTCTACCTCTGGCAACAGAAAGCCTCGAGGTGTGTGGAGACAGGTGGACGTTGAGGTGTTCCAGCATCACAATTACCACAGACCTTATGGAGAAAGCTGCTGGTGGAGCAGCAGAAAACAAGGGTGGCATCTGAGCTTTCCTCCAGGAGAATGCAGCCACCTCCCAGAGCTGGGAGCCAGTTGCAGCCCAGCTGCAAGAAAGATCTCTCCAGGAGAGATCATGTCCCCGCAAGCCACTCTTCTTCCCCGCAACTGTTAATTAACACCTGACCCGTTGGGTGACTAACGATCCCCTGCCCGTGCACACAAGCCAAGTCCCAAGCATTGACCCAAGGCCAATGCTTCCTCCCACGCTTTCGGATGCAACCGGGCAGGCAGATGGAGGGTGAGGAGGAGGAGGAAGAGAAGTGGTGGCAACGCTGACTGTGCTGGGAGAGCTGGGGAAGACAAGGGCTGCGCCTTCTGCGATGTGCTTTTGCACACCGATCTGCTGCTCTCCATGGCTCCTTTGGCGAGGCCGAGCTGCCAATACAGAGCTTGACCCTATTTATCCAGATGGCCCAACTCTCCCAAGAGCTGAGGGCTCCGGCAGTTTTCCAGGAAAATACCCAGCGGCCTCATTACATCCGAACCCTCCTCCTTCACCCAGCCCAGCAAATCCACTCCTTCCTCCCTGCTCATCCCCAGCGTCAGAGAAAAAGAGGGGGAAGCAGAGACCGGCAGGGAGAGGTGGGGATTTCTTCTATCGAGAGGTTTGCTTTCCTCCCTTGTTTTAAAAACCAGAATAAGAATGCGTTTATTCGTAAATCGAAATTCAAGCTCATTATTAGCTGCAGCCTTTCAAGTAAAAATGTAGGTCATGCAATACTATGTGGGATAATAGCTATTGTTTCAGCCTCAGGAAGCGCATAAGTAATGGAGATTCACTAGTTGTCCAGCTTGGTCAAGCAGCAGACACATCCACCCAGCAGGTTGTGAGCTCCAGCACCGGCTCTTAACCCAAAACTGGGCATCCTTTTGCCTTCCATCCCCCACCTTCAGCCTCACCATCATCCTCTTCTCTTGCACCCGAGCAGCACTGGACTAGAGACCCATGGTCCTTATCCTGGCAGCCGGCAAAGGGTTCAAGCACACCCTACAGCAGACTCAAACTCACCCCAAAGGCCAAACTGGAGCTGCCAATTATAACATTTAAAAATAATAATTAAAAAAAAAAAATCCAAACAGACTTTGAAGACAGGAGCCCAGGATACACATAAACCTGGTGATAACCTCCCTCTGTCTGCCCCTTAGCCATCAGAACCGACTGAACTCATCACACAAAAGAGACACCCTGTGTGCCCATTTCTGTTTCAAGAGGAGCTGTTCTAATCTGGGGATGTGAAGAGCTGCGAATCTTCAACAGCTCTTCGCCAGCACTCGTGGGCAGCAGATATCAAAGCCAGGAAAAGTGAAACGTGGAGTTTACATGTAAGAAAATGTTTGGCAGCAAGAACATCTTTGTGCCTGCACCGAGTCGAAAGGAGCAGCGTCGGGAGATCACTTTTCCCAGCCAGCCCAAGTGCCTGAGACGGCACAAACCGCAAACGTAACCTACTTGCAGTCGACTGTGATCAAGGCGAAACGGAGAGGTTGCCAATTAAGAACACTGAATGACTTCAAACAACAAAGAAATCTATGGACATTGTTTCATCGTGCATATTCTGCATGAAACAAGAAAAAAAAAAAAAAAAAGAAGAAATGAAAGAAAAGAAGCTGAAAATAGCCTGGATGTTGTGAGCCAGATCCTCAGCCCAGCACTGGCTTGAGGGAGTTATGTGGCTTTACCCATGCAGCCGTCATTGTTGCTAAGTTCTGATCTCTATTTAAACTTGCAAAATGTTTTATTTTCTGGCAAAAAATACAAGACTCTTCCGCCCCCCCCCCCCACTCCCCCAACCCCATCTTGGAGCTCATCTCTCCTAAAGCAGCTCACATGATGATGATCAAAAATAAGCCCTCCAAGCCTAAGCTCACTAACATTCATTTCTCTCCTGCTAATGCTGGACTTCTTACTGTTAATCCTTAAATATATCCTTAAATAAGAATGACAGTACCTGAAGCGCCTAACAACCCTGTATCATAAACAGAGACAGTCTCTGCATTCCTAATTTAGCTTGCCACATGAGAGCTGACACTAATCCCGGATCCTGAGCCTCGGATATCTGCAACGTAAATGCCATCGCCTTGCTCACCTTGACATTACAGAGCAGCCCAAACTTGCCGTGTCCTGCTCAACTTTCAGAACTGGTTGTTGGGTGGTTGTTTTTCTTTTCCCGTCTTGTGCAAAAAAGCTGGTCCACAGTGAATTCAACCTCTGAGCTTGGGGCTTTGGGTAGAGTGTCACCTTCACCCTCTGTGGCTCAGTGCTGCAGGGACACCAGCCTTGGTGGGGTGGGGAGTTGCTGGAGAGATCTCAGACAGCAACTTGCTTATGAAATAGTGTATCTTGGGCCCAAATCTCACCTGCACAGCTCACAGTGGTAGAAACCAGAGTTGGGGCTAAAAGGCAGGGGAAATGCAGATGACCACGCTGCCTCATCTCAGGCACTGCATCAAAAAATGCCAATCTTTGCAATCTGCAAGTTGCAGAGCACTCCTTCTGGGTCTAAGAGTTCAGTTTCACAAGGCTCCAGACCAGCACAGAGCAAACGGTGTGAAACAGGCATCCAGCCTCCTATACTCAGCCTAACTGCAAGCAAATGGGTTTGCTCCCAAAAGACCAGGAACCTGGGTAAGTGGGTGCACTTTGGACACAGGAAAAAAGCCTTTGACATTTTGCAGGGACTCCAGAAAGAAAAGAAGGCGAAGCTTTATGAAGAAGAGCTCACCCGTCGCTCCTGGGTGGATTTTAGTGTTTGTCTCCAAAAAGGCAATCTGGAAACAAAAGGCCACACAGAACCACAGCTGCCTCCTGCAAAGCACCGAACCCAGCGCCGAGGCGCAATCTTTACCATGAAAAGCAGAGAGGAGGGAGGGGTTTTAGCCTCGCTCTGCAAGCAAATTGCAGCGCAGCTTCAACTCTACACCAACTTCTGGGGCTCGCTGGATAATTACCCCTGTCAGGGTGATGGCTCGGACGCTGCAGCTGCAAGCCAGTCACGAGCCAGAGACCAGAAATACCGCCGGAGCAACGAGAAGAAGAGGCAAGTGCCAACAATAAGCCAGGCACAAGCCCTAAACTTTATTGCGAGCCCCTGCGGACCCAGCAGACGCACCGTGGGCCAGCTCCAAGCTGGCGAAAGGAATGTGCCAAAGCCCATCATCCTGTCCAAGCCGTCAGCTGGCAGGGCTGCTGCAGCACCCCATGGCCAGTGGCCTCGAGGCCAGGGGATGGGCAGCATCACTCTGCAAAGCATCTGCCACCGAGGTGGGAGTAACAAGTTGGAGCAGGTGCTTTACTGCGTTCTTCTGCATGTTTGCATCGCAGAAGATAACGGGCACCCCAGGGCTGAGTGGGACACTGGGTCTTTGCAGTCCAAATTTGCTGCACTGTGCTGAGAAGCTGGTGCTGTTTTTTTAATCCCAGCGTGGTGGGGTTTGGAAGGGACCTCTGGAAATCATTTGGTCTAACCCCCCCTGCTACAGCAGGGTCACCCAGAGCAGGGGGCCCATAGCAGTGTCCAGGTGGGTTTGGCATCTCTCCAGAGAAGGAGACTCCACAATCTCTCCGGGCAGCCTGGGCCAGGCTCTAACACCCTCACACCAAAGACATTTTTGCTCTTGGTCACATGAAACTCCCAGTTTGTGCCCATTGCCCCTTGTCCTGTGGCTGGGCACCATTGACCAGAGTCTGGCCCCATCCTCTTGCCCCCCTCCCAAAGGGCCCTTTAGCTCTTGCTCAGCATTGCTCAGCTCCCCTCTCAGGCTGCTCTTCTCCAGCTGAACAGCCCCAGGGCTCTCAGCCTGTCCTGGCCACAGAGATGCTCCAGTCTCCTCAGCACCTTCACAAGCTCCACTGGACTACTCCAATAGTTCCCCGTCTCTCATGAACTGTGGAGCCCAGAACTAGACCAAATATGCCAGAGATGGCCTCACTGGGGCAGAGTAGAGGGGGAGAAGAACCTCCCTGGACCTGCCGCCCACACTCTTCTGAATGCCCCGCAGAATCCCATTGGTCTTCCTGGCCACAAGGGCACACGGTTTGGCTCATGCATTGATCCATGCTGTGTCGTAAGCACCTGTAACTGCTGGAGGGGTGTCTACCAGGGGGTTTGGGAGCCCACGCACCCCTGCCTCCCTTCCCAAAACATGCCTGTGGAGTGCAGGGGGACATCCTGTACTGGTGCAGCTGGGCAGCGTGGTGCCTTCAACACCATCCCCGGCGGCCACTCTTCACAAACACATCTTGACTGGTAAAACAGGGCTGCCCAAAAGCCAGGCACTGGCTTCTCCTTGCTTAGCTTTTCATTCCATAGCAAACCAGAGAGAATAATGCCTGCCTAGCTCCCAGGCACCTGGAAAGATTGTTAGTTATACAGCTCTCATTGCAAAGCATCAGGTCTTCCAGCAAGATTTAGAGACAGCCGAACGCCCCCGAGGCTTAGACCTCTGCAGGACAGGGCAATTACGCTCCAAAGGCCGGGCGCCGCAACAGAGGAGAGACGCAGGTTCCCCGGATTGATTCCTATCGCGGCTCTGAGATAAGCAGCAGCCACTGTCTGGGAGCGGGTTCAGCTTTCAGGCTTCTGTTCACGAGCTGGGATTTTGCTTTGGGTCCATCCTTAGCCAACAGTGAAGTGGAACAAAATCACTAGAAGGAAGCATTTGGTGTCTCTGTTTCTCTGGACAAGGTCTGGTTCCCCCTCGCTCACACTCGGGTGCCTTAGGAAAACAAACCCGCGCTCCTTCTGTGTGTCAGCTCACGCGCGCAAATGGGACCTGGCAAAAACATCGCTGCCGTTCACCAGCAATTTCTGCTGGAGGAAGGAGACTCGGATCTAAGTATGCCTGTGCTACGTACCATTTACATCCCCCTTGAAGACTTAGAAGAGGAAATAAGGGGACTGGGCTGTGTTTGCCTTCTGCCGGACCCACTTTCATCCAGGGATGGAGAATGCGAAGCTTTGTTCTACGCAGTAACGCACGAGGATGTTTCTCGGTGCTGCCAAACCTTACAATACGTCCGAGTATTTCATAACCTCTCTTATTTTCCTTTTAAGTCCCAGCTCTCAGTTGTATGCAGTGATACAAGAACCTCAGCTTTCATTAAGGTAAAAGAAACCTCCCTCTTCCAAAAAAACCCAAAAAACTCACACCAAAAAAAACCCCCAATCAAACAAACAAACAAAAAAAGACCCAACAAAGCAACAATGAAATGCTTCAGAAACCACCTGCACTCTTCAGACACATGGTTTTGAAAGCGAAGCTCTGGGTTTTGAATCCATGAGCTCTGCTGCGTTTACTCCACACCGCACAGCAGCCCCTAAGAACAACTCTCAGGCTCCTTCCTGTCTTTAATCTGTCTCAGCAGGCACAATAAACAACTACAAATGGAATAACAATATCGAAAAAGGGGTCGGGGAGGAGGGGAGACAAGATGCTGTAATGCAGAGAAGGTCTAAGATACTGGTGAAGGCTTTTAAGAGCCATACATGCTAATTATGGTGTTAAAAACCTGTCAGTCGAAGGGCTGGATATTAAATGGAATTGGCTTGAGATGACAGGGCTGAACCGGATTTGAAAAAATTATTTATTAAAATGCTCTGGATACAAATTAATGTTCTTAGTTCAAAATGTATTATTGTCTCTCTGGCTTTGATCTGCAGAGCACTTTGAGCGCTGAATGGGAAAGGTTGTCAAATTTCCCTCTGCACACCCTCCAAGCGACTCCGCAGCTCTCGCTGAAACCCCACTTGGCCATTTCCTACAGCAACACCTCTCCTTCCAGCCCCGGGAGGACCTACAGCTGCACCAGGGATGAGACAGGGGTTGCTGCCCAGCCTTTGCCCGGGGTTTGCTGCTGGCTCAATTGCAACAACAGCATCTGCTCTGTGTGAGCAGCCCTGCAGCCAGGTTTGGGACCGAGCTCCTCTCCTGCTGCGAGGTCTGCAGCAAAGCCCGCAACAAGGTCTGCAGCAAGGTGCAAGGGCAGCTCTGGGGTGAACTGCTTGGAAGAAAGAGCAGGACCTGCAGGGCCAATTGCTGACATGCTTGGGAATGATAGAAGGCTTGTTGGGACCAATACAAACCTTGCTGAAGGTTATCTGACCCAACTTTTAAAAGAAGCTTTGGATCTACGAGCCAGGACTCAGCTTTGCCCAGAGAAAAGCATCTTTGGGAAGGACTCATCCTTCCCCTCCCACTGATTGCAAGTACCTGCTCAATCCACACACACCAGTCAGGTCAAAAATAACAGATCTGTTCTAGGGATCCTGAGGCTGAGGGGTGTTGTTCATCTCCAAATCAAAGGGGTCAAGACGAGCAGCACAACAGGCTTGTCCTCAGAACAGCCTGGCCAAGGTGTAACAGCCCCGTGCTCATGTCCAGACTGTCTGGGAGGCTCCAGCTCCCAGGCATCCACCATGGCCCCTTAACCAAGAAGCAGAGCTCAGATGGGAACCCCCTCTGGTAGAAACCCTCACGCATGGTTCTGGGCAAGCCCAGGCTGCTCTGCACCTTCACACCACACCTGGGGCTGGGTGAACCGCTCTGCCCTGCCCACGCAGCTCATTTGTCACATGCAAATGCACCAGCAGCCACCATTGGGCACGTGCCTTGGCTCTCTATGGAGTTCACTCCACTTGGCTCCCAGGTCACCTCTTTCCTTTCCACTTTATCTCTTTTTATTTTTTAATTTTTTTTTTACACAATGTCTGTACAATTCCACTCTCGATAACACGCGAGTTAATTAAGCCGTGATCTCCTGGAGACAGGTTGCTACAAGGAGATAAGCAGCAGCTTCTGTTCGCCATAAACAGCTGTGCTCCTGACCAGCTTCTGGGGATTTGCTGCTTTTGTACAGAAAACAAAACAATCATTGCCAATTAAACCTGGACATCATCTTTTCCCCACCGTCGGTGAGTCTCTTGACGTCACCTTCCCCATGATCCTTCCAGAGGAGGTGAGGGTGCAGCCGTGTACGGTGCGGCTTGGGGGAAATGAATACCTGGAGTTGTAGAACACCAGATAAGGGCGTTAATTCAACGTGCTGCTTAAAGCACGAAAGCGTTTGCGTTTCCACCGGAGTTGTGTCAATACTGTGGGTTTGGTGGATAAACAAATGGTAGGAAAAAAGAGAATCAAAAAAATGAAATCACAGAGATAAAAAAATTAATCCTGCAGGGTCATGCAGAATGTTTCATTTGACCCAAACAAAACTTCTTGGTGTTTTTTTTGCATTTCTATTCTGACACCGTCTCCGCCGCAAGCACAGCAGCTCTGGGCAGCGCTGTCAGAGCGGGACGCGTCACGATGGGCTCTGCCCGGACCTGCTGCCGCCAGCCATCCCCCAGTTCACCAGGGTGACACCGAGCCAGTGGCTTTGAGAGGGCAGAGCTGGAATTTAAAAGGTCTCAAAACACTGGAGCAAGGGCCTGGTGTGAAAAGGAGGAAATTCAACAAGCACAAGCGTGAAGCAGGGGGAAGTCAAAGCGAATTAAAGCAAGACCAAATAATTTTGCTCTGCTCAGCACATTTGCTCAGCTTCCTACCTGCCACTCCTCAGCCACTGCAGAACCACTGATTTGAACCACTTCTTACCAATAGGGTGACACCAAAACACCAGTATGGACCCAGACCAGCCCATCAGATTGGGATGATAACCTTGACCTGACTCTGCACCCAAGGCTGGAGGACACTCGGATCCAGCAGTAATGAGGGTCTCACAGATGCCCAGAGCTGAACTCATTGCACCCACCAGCGACACAGAGCCGGGTGCCGGACCAGAAAAATCACCAAAATGGCACAATCTGAGCCTTCCCCACTTCTGGATTCTCAGCAACCTCCTCCTGGGCTGCTCTGCTGCTGACACAATTACCTGAATATCATCAGTGGCGTGCCAGGAGCTGCTCATTAAACACAGGCACTCTGCCTTGAGGGGTGGGGGTTCCTTTTTTTATACCCCTTGACTGTGGCTTTAATGCTTTTAAATCCCTTCAACCCAATTACAGCTCTGTATCCTGATTAGGGACTCTGAGCTATTGTGCACCGGAGCCATTATCTGGTGGCCCATAGAAAAATTAGTACCTGGAGAGGCTATGCTGGGAAATAAATCTTTCTCTGACATTTTGGGACCAATTCTTGGCCAATTAGAGCACACTTTGCTGTGTAGGTAATGTGTATCCAAACTGCTCTCCCTGCTGAAAAGGCCAAGCAGAGAACAAGTGTAATCCATGCAAAAGAAGAAGAAAAAATAACCTGCTGCAGACTTGTACCTCACCAGTGCTCTGGATGCAAAGCCAAAGAAGGCTGGTGACAGATGTGTCACAGTAGTGATGGCTCTAAGACACCCCAGAGGGGTCGGGAAAGGTCTCAGGTGGATCTGAGGGGGTCTATGTCCAACCTGGGCTTGGATGGACCAGAAATCTGCTCCACCAGCCCCCCTCCAGTCAAGAAATGGGAACTTGAAACAAGTTCCCGTGGCACCCATAGGCAAGGTGGATGGACAAGGGGGACACTGGAGGTGGCTAGAGGAGAAAAAAGGCAGTAATTTCTGCTGGTTCAACAAAAGAAATGCAGCTTCCCTGCAGTAAAACCACAAGGAAGCTCCTTCTGAGCTTTTTTCCCTTCACTGGCACTTGTCCAGCTGACTTTGCACCTCTGTCACTTCTTCTACCCATTGTCTGAAGCTGTTCTAACAGAGGCTCCCTAATTGCTAGAAGTTGCAAACAACCTCCCACTCAGGTGTCCCAGCCCCATACCTGCTGCCGTGGCCAACCCTCCCATCATGAGATGCTCCCACAGATGCCCTATGCACTGGAACTGCCAGGTCGCCCGGATCTCCCTCCTTCCATCACTCTCGTCTGCAGCGTTTCCAGGGCAATGGGGAAAACAAGCATTAAAACAAAACTGAACCCAAGAAGGAGAAGATGATCCCAAATCTACCACATCCCAGCTGAGCAGAGGGATCTGCTCATTCCAAAGATCTGCCAGGGGAGCAAAGACAAACGTCAGAGGGAAGATGAGCACCAGGCTCAGCACTGCACAATGTTTTGAACACGGATCTGCTCTGCTATGGTCAGAAACCTCACCCACACGGTACCTCCTGGCTCTGAGAAGGTCTCATACTACCTGGTTCCCAGAGCAGGCCTGGACACCTCTGCAGCCATGAGGTGGATGCACACTCTGCACCAGCTGCTTGGAGTCTCTGCAAAGTGGGAAAAGCCTGGCTCTATCTTACGTATTAATTTTGAAATAAGCAGGAGTCCTGCCCACCCTTCCAGTGGAAAAGGACCGAACGAAGAGATAAAACCACCACAGAGAGCCGATGGCAGCACATCTAAAACACACCCACCTCCCTGAGCACACAAACCGAGCTCAGCAAAGACCCAAGCTCCCAAAGTTCCCACCTGCCACCAACTCTGAAACAGAAAAGTAGAGCTACAAATGCCAAGGGGCTGCATAGGACCTATCTGCACTTGGTTCCCCAGCAAGATGCAGGAGATCAGCCCCACCGGCCACGAGCACAGCGGTCCAGCTGTGCAGGCACTAAGGGCACAGCTGGCGTCACGCTGTTGGCACAACCAGTCGCTTGGCAATTTAAACTGGTGCCTCACGTTGCCTTTGAACACCTTCCTAGCTCCCCTGTCCTGGGGAGGTGGCAGGAGAAGGGCTGGAGGGTCTGCAGGTTCAGCCCTCAAGTCAAAAGCGAGGTGGGGAAGGCTCGAGAGGGGCTGGATGACACAGCATCGCCACTCTGGGGTCAAGTTAATGGTGCATGGGCATCTTGATGCAACCTTTTGTCTATGATAATACTAATGGCGAGTGGTTAAATTCCTCCCTGGTGAGATGATGATGATAGTTAATGGAATTAATGCAAGGTTTTAATTTGCCTCTCGCCGGTCGGTCCTAGCAGCTCCCCAGCCTCCAGCAGAAGCACCAAAAATATGGTGTTTGATCTTCCCTCCCCTGATACTCATGTACATTTCATAGCATTCACCATCTGGAGGGGAGAAAACCCATCAGACCTCCCAGCTCTGTTGGAGCACTGATCATCAGGTAAGCTGGTGCTGTAGCCACAATGCAAGCCCCAGCTCTCCCAGCTCACCCTCACCTCCAGGGGAGGTGAAATTGGTGGACCTCACTACGTGGACCAGCAGCTTCTGGGAAAGGGCTGGGAGCAGGAGAAGCCAGCAGTACAAGGCTTACAAGGCCACAGCAGTTGCTGGCATCTCCTCCTTGTGCAGGAGCACCCAGGGATACCACCAGAGTTTGTGTAAATAAGAGAACGAAGTGGACACGGTCCAAAATTTGGGATGCAAGGCTAAAAGCAGATGGGTTTGGGGGCTGCTGGGAGTACTGGGGGTGGTTGGGATGGAATTTGGGGGGATTATTTTTTTTCCCCAGTCTGGAATAAAACCTCACAACACACCAAAAATCTGCAAAGCCAAGTAACGAACTGTCCAGGAAAAGTCTGATCCCAAAAGACTTGGAGAGCAGAGATGGGAGGAAAGGAAAACTATTAAAAAAGGCAGCGATGTGTTGCTGGAATGAGATTAGACCAGTAACAGGTTCAGTCCCGCACCAGCTAAATCCCCACGAAATCAGATTAATGCAGGTGGTCTTTATGTAGCTGACTGAGAAGATCGATACTGCTGTTTCAGTTGGGGGAAGGAAACAACTTGTCCTGTTTGACAAAAACCTATCATTGATTATGTACAGCGACCTACATCCCTACCTTGCTCAGGACCACCAAAATTAGGCTGGTTGGGTGGGACTGGGATCGAACATCAGGGGTGGGTCATTCCTGTAACCCAGTGCTACTCTGGGGGCTGAGGGCTTTTCTTTCTTGTGGGGAGGAAATTTGGGGGTTCTCCCCTTGTCAGAGCTGCAAAGCTCTGTGCCCCAGTGCAGGGGGCTTGCTGGGAAGCCCCCCCCCCCGCCCCGCCGGCCATATTTCTAATCCATCCACAAGTTTTCCTGTGCCAGCAATACTGAAAAGCTCCATCCCATCCTTAAGTCACATCCTCACTCCCACTAAACCCGCTCCCGCATTTGCCGCAGGATGGGCAGCAGACATCAATAAATTCCCCCCTCCCAAAGCCTCTCAGCTCTCCAAGAGTTTGGAGAATTAAAAAGGGAAAAAGAAGGCGGGGGAGGGAGGGAAGAGAGCGCAGGAGAGCTTGGGATTCTTTTCTCCAGGAGCCATTATCCAAGAGCCTATAGCACAATTAGCACCTGGAGAGGCTGTGATATAAATCTTGCTGTGACATTTCGGGACCGATTTCCCTGGTAATTAGAGCACCCTCACTCACACCCTCAATGGGCTCACCACCATAAAGGACAACTCCAGAGGATGGGAAAAATCCATTCAGAGGCGAGCTATTGTTTTGGGAGGGAGCAAAGCAGGGCTGGGGGGGGTGCAGGAGCTGAGCATCTCCCTGGCCAGCCTGGCCCATGCTCCTCCTCACAGTCCTGCATCGTACCGGGTGATGGGAATAGCGTTCACTGGTTGCTGAGCTGGGCTTAAAAGTCCATCCAGAAGCTCTGGCCCAAGCCTAAGCCTTTCCCCAAGGTTGGAAAAGCACCCAGGAGCTCTGGTTCCCCTCTCTCTCTCCAGCTCATCATCAGGGATGGATGATGCTCTGCAGAAAAGTACTGGTTTTATTATTCAGCCCTGATTTTGTACCAGTGTATTTCCACAAAGATGCCAATTCACCCGCCTTTTTGTTCTGGTTTTTAATCCAAAGCTCTTCTGCTTAAAACAGTCTTTCGCTGCAACCTTTCCTTTACATTTACTTTATATCAGCTGCAAATCTGAAAGCTCAAAAGCAAACAAAAGACTACTTGGATTTTGTCAAGGCAAAAGAGTCAAATCCAGTCAGAATATTTTCCCGGATTTTAAATCCACTGACATTTGGAAATGTTTCGTTTGTGAGCTGAACCCAAATGATTTTTTTCTTGTTGTTGTTGCCATCGGTGCAAGCACCACTTCCAAACTCAACTCCTGGTGTTTCTAAACAATTTGCTCTTTGCAAGAGCAGATTTCCCTCCTCCCTCCTCTTCCTCCTCCATGCTTTGCATCGGTGCCTCCAATTGCTCTTTGGGGGCAGCACCTCTGCCTACAAATACGCTGTGATTCCTCATGGATCACAGCCCTGAGAGTGAGCTATAAGGATCCCCAACTTGATGAAAATGATCCTGTTTTCCTAAGCTTTGACATCCTCTCACCAAACCCACGGCGCTGGGGATGGAGGAGTTAAGGCAGGCAGGGCTCAGCCCTACCTGTGGAATCCCCCTCGGTGATCAAAAAGCTAAAAATAATCCTAAATTGCTTCCCCAGGTAGCATTTGCCTGTCCCTTGGGGGAATCAATCACAGCATCAAAGGGAAGGAGGCATCTCCAAAGGGCTCCGGCAGAGGCAGAAATGCAGGCGCTCCGATAAATAGGTGAATAACTGCAGCAAATTGCAGCGTCAGCAACCCCCCATGACCTGGATTATTTTATTTTCTTGTTTTATTTCATTTTCAAGTTTTGCTTTGCTTTGTTTTTTGGTTGGTTTTTGTTTGGGGTTTTTTTTTTTTCAGATTTGCTCAGGAATGAGTGGCAGAAATCTCAAATTTAATTTAATTAGCATCTCCTCTCTGCCTGGAAGTGGCTTTTCTTCAATCCTGACGGTTGCATCCTTTGCTGGCTTCCTTTGGCTAACATTGACTGCTTCCCTCTGCGTTTCTAATGGACCTGAAAGACTTGTTACATACTTTATTTGTGCTCCAGCACCAGCAAAGAGAAACTAAAAGCTGCTGGGGGAATAGACTGAGATGGTGAAGGGCTGCAGCAGGCCTAGCGAGGAGGGGGGAAAAGCAACAGCACAAGCTCTGCTTTTTATTTCTCTCCGTTCTAGGGAGATGCTGTTTCATTTTGGTTTTTAATTGTATTTATTCCTTGGCAATCATGGAAGTGACAGTGACATGAGATGGAAGGCAGCTAATAAGTACCAGCATTTAAAAGAAAACCAACCCACGTGTGAATGCAGAGAGCTGTAAATCAGCGACCGCATGGGACAAGAGCCTCATCCGCCAGCGCCGCATCGCGAAGCTCTCCCTGTGCAGCATCCATGGAGTGGGCAAGGCATTTAAAATGCAAATATTTTTCATATACCTCCTGCTTTTACGAGCCTCTGCGTGCTGAGGGCAGAGGTGAAGCCCCCAGATCAGCTGGACTTGGATATGAGGTAAAAGGAATAACCTGCCTGCTCGGGTGCCCTAAGCACTCAGCCAAACCCCTCCTTCCTAAGAGTGGCAGGAGCAGCCTTGAATACCTCCCTCCTGCACGACACGAGTGGGTTATTCTAAATATACACTAATTTCACAGTGCATGAGAGAGAAATCTCCCTGCAAAAGCAGCATGGCCCTTGCCTGCAATCAGGGACACCAAGGTGATTCTTGTGATGAGCTCGGAAAAATGGGTGCGTAGGGGTGCACGGCTGACCCGCCTGTGTGCTGCCCGTTTGCTGAAGTTGTCTAAAGATTGATTTTCAAAGCAATATTTGGGGGTTTTTTTAGATACTCCTGCCTCTGTTTTGAACAGGTTTGGGGAGCTTTGCATTGTGCTAGTGAGGACTTGCAGGTGTCTGATGAAAACCCTGCATTTCTATGGGAGAAAATGGAGCATTTACAGTTGTCAGCTTCCAGAGACATTTCCTAAAAGAAAGGAAAAACTAAAACCAATCCCACTTGACTGTGCCCTTGGCTCTAACTGACTTAGATAGCAGCCACTGCCACCCATGATGCTTTACTCTGGGGTTAGTACAGTCACCTAGAAGTGTAGAGTCACCCAAAAGTGTATAGTCACATACCACAGCCAGTAACCTCGATGCTGGGAATGGATTTGCACTGGGGAGCAGGACAACATCCAGACTGGGGGTTAAACCTCACCACGCTCAGCACAGCACAGTGGAAGGAAGGGAAAGCAAGTGGAGATAGAGCCCAGAGTCTCTCTGTTTCCAGGCAGAGCCTCCTCCACCGGCCACCATTGCCTCTCCAGCCAGCATCTAAAAGTCTCAGAGGTCATAACCTCGTGGGACAGAGCTGAGCTAGTGGAGACTTGCAATATTCAGAAAGTACAGCCTCGCAGACACGATGAGCTGGAGCAAAGCGGACACAACTCCATCTCTCCCTCACTTTCCTCGAGCAACGTAGAAATGCGGTACTCTCACTCTCCTCCTCCCTCTGCTCTCCAACCTGTGCAACACCCCATCAAGCCTTCACCCTGCTCTACTCCTGGTGATGACCTTCCCATCGCCTGTCATTCAAGCGCACACACGCACTCAGCATTGCACTTTCTAAATATACTCTCCCACCTAGCAATTACCGAGCGTGGAGAGGAGGACTGGAGTTGTATTGACTTACAAAGCCCACACAGTCGGAATGCAGCCCAAACAAATCAATGGTGTATTTAGCCAAATAAACTGCTCTAGCAAGCTGATGACTCTGAGCCCTCCCTGCATTCACTGGTCTGGAGGTATATTTTACTGGAATGCCCTGTGGTTTGCAGGTAGGGAAGTTTTAAAAGCATGAGGCAAACTAACCCTTGTGCTATAGACCCGACTTCCACATCCACAGGAGGTTCAGCAGGATGATGTCCAAGAATTCTAATCCACTGAAATTACCAACGTGATTCTGTCCACTTACGGTCATGAGAGAGCGACCCCAGATGCTGGCAACCACTCCCAGACATTCCCACTTACCCATTAAAATCTGATAGTGAGAAAGGATTGGTGACAGTGTTCTGGGGCTCATGGCTCTTGCAGAAAAGGGAGATGGGTAACCAAGGCTGACGAGGAAGAGGAGATACCAGGGAAAAGCAGTAGCGAAAGGGGGAGTGGAAAAACAAGCAGATGTAGCTCAGCTCGTCCAGAAAATCCATCTCCTTTTGAAACAGTAAACCCCCTCGCTTTTGCAACCCGTGGCTCCCAATTTCAATTTTCATCTTAAGAGCCACAGCAAATGTTGAACCATTTGCACCCTGACAGTAGCCAGTCCTTAGGCCCTCCCACCACCATGGACTTGTACACCCTGGTCTGGATGGGGCCAGGTTGCAACAGTCACCGTACAAGCACCAAACAGGTCCCTGCGCAGACTGGATCTGCTTTTCCTGTAGCTTTGTGTCTGGGGAGCAAAAATATTTCCCACACAGAAGAAACAAGTCAAATAACCTAAGTACTTGAGGTCATCTTCTCCAAACCCTTTAAAAATATATATTATTAAGCGGGCAAATGTCAACAGAAAACATAATTTGGAAAGAAAGACCTGAAATGTTTGTTTTGCAAAGTGGTTTTGAAAATGGACGTTTTCCAGGCTTTTTAATTTTTCCTTTTCTTTCTTTCTTTCTTGGCTGAAACTCTTCACCAGATTTGGCAGGGCTTCACAGATGGCGCTGGCCGACCCACAAACTGAATTCTCAGAGAATAAGCTATTTGTCCAAAAGAAGAAAACATGCCCAGATTTGCTAGGCTCCAACCCTCTCCCACGCTGCTCTCCCTGCCTCTGCAGCCGTCGGCTCGCCCACCTCACTGCAGAAGCTCCAGGAAGAGACTGCACAGAGGAAAGCTGCTCTAGAGCAAGCGAGGAGCTATTCCTCCATCAGCAGATGGATGGAGATGGGCACAGAAGAGCATCTCCTGCAAAGAGCATCATCTGCTGCATAGAACATCATCTCCTGCAAAGAGCACCTTCTGCCACGAGCGGTGGAAGACGCAACAGCACCTAACGCCTCTCTGCACTTTGCTCCTCCCTGCGCTTCATGAGGAAGGATATTTGTACTCAACAGGGCTGTTCCCTGGATGGGCAAAACCCCCCAGCCCCTGCTGCCCCCAAACACGACGCAAAGCTTGGCCTGGGTGCACGGAAATGGTCATGATTTGCAAGCAAACAAATGTGCTGTTTAAGGTTTGCTTTATCGCTGGGCAAATCCTCTTTGCTTCTGAGAAGCAGAGCCAGTTGTGGAGACTAATCCCAAGAGCCCCTATTCAGGAAAAGCTCAGCACTGAAGCTGTCTGTGGGGCTGGTGCTCAGGAAGATGGGGGTACTCAGCACCCACCAACCCTTGCCCATAAGCACCTCCATGAGAGCCAGGTGATGCTTTGTAATGGCACTCAGGAACCTCTTTGCAGCTCACAGCAGGAGAGCAGAAAGTGCTGCCACTTTGCCCATGTGCAGGCAGGAGGGCACCAGCATCGTGTCCTTCTGCAAGACACGGGTGCCAGCAGCTTCTCTCCCCTTACCATTGCAATCCCAAAGGGACTCCAGCTCTCTCCCTCACCCTGCAACCCTCCTCCAAAGCCAGGATGCCACCACCTCGCTGCTCGCAGTAGCAAAAAGGACGACGGGGATCGCTGGCGCAGGGGTACTCGGCTCCACCCGTACCCCCCCAGATACAGCACTGGCTCAACCCACAGCAGCATTGTCAGGAGCAAGATGTTAATAGCTGATGCACATCGAGACAGGCAAGGATTTGATATAGCTCAGTGGAAGTCACCACATGGCTGTGTCATGTGCAGCAGCTGAGAAGCTAGCTGTCGGTGTTTGCTCACAAACAATATGTTTGTCAGGATTTGGCCTCGTCTCTCAACTAGAAGATTTCCTTATGGAAGTTTGTCTGCGGGGAGCAACGCCACGGAACACGCACGGCGGGATCAGTCTGGCATCCAAAGCTCCCTAAGAAAAGGCAGGGCCGGTGCTCTAGTCACCTCCTCTCCATTGGATCTGTTTCTCAGGAAACTAAATATTGCTTCTAATAATTTAAATATTTCTCCCTCCTTGCCCACAGCACCCTGGTGCTGCTATTACCCCGCTGGTATTGAGCTGGTGAGGGCCCAAAGGAAGTGCTTTCATGATTTTTTCTTTTACACTTTCACTTAAAAAAAAAAAAAAAGTAAAATAATCATAAAAAAATCAACTAAAAATCTATTTCTGGTTATTTGTGGCTTTGCTTCCTGACAGGTTCACACCTTTGTTGTCCCTTCAGAGGATGCATCAAACACTTGTGATGTGCCAAGTGACCTGGAAGCGGCCCCAGCTTGTGCTGCGAGTCGATGCCCAGTGCATGAGAAGCAGATGCCACCTCATTTTCCCAGGAAGCACGACGGAGCTGCATTCACCTGGAGGGATTTTATGACTAGCATGATACTATTTTGTTTGGTTTTAAATTTAGAGGACAAACACAACTTCGTTGTGCAGCGTGAGCACAGCTGGGGAGCTCAGCCTGGAAGGAAAGTACCCTCCTCCCACCCCACAGCCAAACCCCCAGCCCCACCTGTAAAGTCAATTTACCGCTTGGGTTTATTTGTCGGGGAGAAAATTCCCCATCCATGGAGGTGTGGAGGGAGGAGGATCGTCAATCCTGATGCCTCCCAGCAGCCGGAGGGGGCCGTGCTGCCTAAGGAGCCGCACGCAGCTCTGCGCGGTCGTTCGAGTGTCTGATCGACTGTGGAGAGTTTGCACAGCTTGGGAGGAAATTAGCTCCTCCAACTCATTTCTACGATTGCCAGCTCTTCCTTTTAGCCCCCTGCCTGAGCTCCTTAGAAG
Organism: Megaceryle maxima; assembly: GCA_024605025.1. NCBI lineage: Eukaryota > Metazoa > Chordata > Aves > Coraciiformes > Cerylidae > Megaceryle > Megaceryle maxima. The sequence goes on from JANHGN010008928.1 coordinate 44,307, forward strand.
AACTGGCTTTGCCCATAAAAGCAGCGGAGCAGTTACTGTAATGCCCAGGGACCCCAAATGCTGCTATTTCTGGCACTGTCAATACAAAAAAGGCAAAAAACCGGTCCTGTGCATGCTGCAAAATTCACCCCTTGGACCCACGGGGCTGCCCCCAAAGGCACCTGGTCCTAAATGAATCTGAATTTCTACAAAGGCTCTCAAATCTCCAGCGGTCATGGACCCAACTGGTGTCTCATTCCAGTGTCCCCGGGGGACGGTGACACCCCAGAAGGAGCAACTCTCCTCGCGCTTCAAATGCTGAGTTACCCGTGCACAGAATGGGCCACCCTCCAAGATTTGGGAAGCCGAGGGGACAGGAGAAGCCCGTCATGAACATCAGGCCACATGTCGTCTTTCCCTCTCCGCTTCTGTGGCGCGGCATCCCATAATGTCATGTCCATTTGCAGATTGCACTTTATTGGTTTTTATTTGGCAGCCTCGCTTGACTCTGCCCTTTAATTTATCCATTATACATTCTGATTAATTGGCCGATAAAGCTCTGTCCAGTTTTTTTAAAACAAATTCCCAGTCCATTTGCTTTTAGTGGAACTGCGAACAAGCCGTTTAACTCATTACATGATCGCGCTCGTGCTGAGGTTCGCTCGGGAAGAAGATATTTCAGGATCATACATATGGAAAAGCAGCTCTGATCTGCATTAATAATCCCTCAGAGGGCTGGGGCACGACGCTAGTTAAGGAGAGATCCCTGTGAGCTGCATGGGAACAGCCCTTCCCTCCCAGTGCTCCCTACCCCAGCAGGCCAAACCCCTCCTTTTTATCCACGTGTTGAAACCAACTTAATGATGAATTCCCAAAAAAAACCCAACTTTTACACTTCACTTTTTCTGGGCTTCATTGCCCAGCTGCCTTTTTTTGCCTTGAGCCATCTCCAGGCTTTCTTTCTTCCCATATACCCTCTTCTAGGGCTGGGAAAACATCTCCTTAAGCCACCCCCCAAGCCACCGCTGGTGTCTCTTTCCATCCCACATCCCTTGCCTTGTTTTCATAAACCCTCATTGGTAGCTCCATCACCAGATTGCTGTCTGTCAAGCGTGGCACAGCCATTCCCCAGCCCCAGATATCTTCAAGCACCAACACCTCCTGCCTGAGCAGCGCTTCTGGAAGAGGATTTCCACCACCCACTACAGAATCCTCCTGGGGCATCCCTTGCTCCCAACACCTCTACTTGCTTTGTCTTCCAAAAATAATCCCTCTTTTCTCTCAGCACCCAAAGCCCCACACGTAAATCTGCCAGCCCCTATTACAGGTGCAAACGAGGAGTGACACACGCAGAGGTGGAAGCGAAAGGAGAAGAGAATTAATTCTGCTGGCATGACTTTCAAAAAGCATGAAAGGAACAAAGAAAAGTAACCGGAAAGCAAATGCCATTTCCCCTGAATATGGAACTGGAAGTGAATAAGCGATGGACTTTCCACAGGGTGCCTTAATTCCCGTCCGTCAGCCTCACTGCTTTTTCTCCCCCTTCAAAATGTTATTATCTATCACTCTCCTGGCGTGAACAGGACTGGGTGCATCTCTCCGTCTCACTAGCTCAGCTGATAAGCTTGACAGACCTGGGCACTGGTGACAGCATTCACATTTCCAGTGGATAAAGTGCCATTTACATGAGGCAAGCGCTGGTGATTTTCCATCAGCCAGGACAGAATGAGGATGGGAACAGCTTGTAAGCTTCCCCTCTGGAGCAGAGCTGCTTTTTTTTTCCGGTTTGCTATTTTTTTTTTTTTTTTTGGTCGTTGTTGTTGTTTTTGTTGTGTTTTTTTTTTTTCTTTCTTTCTTTTT
>JANHGN010008928.1:46245-57352 GCA_024605025.1 Megaceryle maxima
TTTTTTTTTGGGGTTTTTTTTTGTTTTTTTTTGTTTTTTTTTTTTTCTTTCTTTCTTTTTCTTTTTTTTTTTTTTTTTTTAAAGGGCAAAATCTGGACATTCTCCTCCACTTGGATTTATAAACACCACCATGAAAAAAGGCCCTGGACCCGATTAAAATTCCCAGCATGCCAGAGTTTGCAAAAATCTCCGGACCAAAGGAAAACAAGCTCAGGGGAAAGTCTGGCAACCCATTCTATCTGGCTGTTGTCGAGAGGATTAGAGAGGAATTTGGCATGGTCCCTTTTTCCTTCCTTCGGACTCATGCCTTATATTTTTCAAGGATCCTGCTTTAGACCACGCTGTTTTCCTTTGGAGGAGCTGGTTGGGTTTTAATGTTCCCTTTTGTCTCCCTGACACTGCTGCTTTCTTTGCCTCTCACTTTGCAAATCGTTGCCTCCTCTAAGCAGGAACAACCAGCAGCCAGTTCCCACAAGGGAAACCCAGGGAGGCTGGGGCAAACACGTGGTTGAGAAATTCCCTCCTTGTCAACCTCCTACCACCCTACATCTTCCAATTTCTCCATCCTTCTGCCCCAGGCAAACTGGACCCTTCCAGACTTAAGGGAACGGTGTGGTCCCTGCACCCTTCTCCAGTTTACCTCATTTTATCCCAGGAGACAGAAGAGAAGGTCTGTGAGGCACAAAGCCATCCCAAGGGGTTGCACAGGGGACCGAGGGGCTGGGGGCTTCCAGCAGTGAGGATGCTGCTGCAGCATCAGGCTGTGTGAAATAGCTGAAAAACCATCACCTTGCTCCCAAAGCTGAGCTTGGCACCTTGTGCCCCCCCGCAGTGCCCAGACGAGTCACGTCACAAGCAGCCACGCCACCAACACCAGTAAAACTTCATCCTTGGCAAGCACGATGGAAGCAATAAAGATCTCCGACAGCACTGATAACTGCCAAGGTCACCAGCTTAAGGGCACGCTCCTGTCTGACGACCAAGGCTTTACTGACTCACAAAAGAAAACAAAACAAAAAAATCCCAAACCTCTATTTTATTTTTTTTGTGTGTGTTTATCCACAAACTTATTTGCAGGTCTGTTTCAAACTAGGGTTCCCGAAGCCAGGAAGGTGGATCTACACTCAGCAGCCCCTTAAGGTAATAGCTCTTATGCTCAGAGGACCCCGCTAGCCCCACAACGGGTGGATGGAGGAGAGGAGAACTGGGCAGAGTCCAACAGCCAAAGCCTTGGAGGTTGGTGTATGGCAGTGCTGGAGCTGAGGGCAAGGCAAGGCTGACAAACCTTGGTTTGGCGTGGAACCAACCAGCCTTTTGGCAAATGAACAGCACGACTGATTAAAAGATGGGAAAATGTCTTACCATTTTATCTTTAAATTCTACTTGCAGGAAGACTTGACATTTAGGAGTTTTTTTTAGCAGAATTCTAAAGCTGCCTATTGATTTACATCTCCATCTTTCTAATTGGGAAACTATCTAGACAAGAGGAAAAACCCCACTTTTACTGTATCTCTCAGCTTCCTCCAAGCAGAAACCAAGCATCTACCTGAAGGAGCACAGGACCCGGGCGTGCCACAGGCAAGGGAGTAGAGAAATGCAGTACGACCGCGGGAACAGGAGAGGGAGTAGCAACAGTGGAAGAGGAAAAAGTAGAAGAGATTTCATGTCGCTGCTGCTCTGTTTTGAGCTAAGTACCAGCTCATCACTGCTGTAAAGTCATCTGTTTGGCCACCTGCCCAGTGCTGGGGACAGCAGGGATGAGCCAAACAACCTCCCATGGCATTCGCCCCCAGCTACAGCCTTTGCCCAGAGGGCATCTGCAGGAGCCGCTCTGATTTCCCACCTAAATCCTTGCTGGAAAGGGCAACATCTAAGTCCCAGCGATATCCAAAGGGATATTTGCCCCGAGGTGTGCTGCTGGGCTGCCAAGGATGTTATCCGAGGATAACCCCCAGGTCCCATAGGCAAGGAAAGGCAGCTCTCCCTGGAGTCAGGCACAGCATGGGTGGGAGGCTGCTGACCACAGGAGCTGAGCAGCAGCCGTGGTGTTTCTTTGCCTCAGTCATTAATCATAAGGACACGGGGAAGGTTTACAGTTACTCCAAGCAGGCAGAGAGCCAGTCATAGAGGAGGAAGGAGATACCCCTTTCGCCTTGTCTCCTTCTGGAAACGCCAGAAGCCAGGAGAAGTCTTTGGCTCCATCCCCTCCCTCGAGTTGCTCCAGCAAAGCCCAGGAGCTGCAGCTATCAAATGAAATGGGATAAATCTTCCTCCTTTCTTCCCCCCGACCCTGCAAAGCTCCTCCCGGCACGGCAGAGCCAGCCTGGCAGGAGGCTGCACGGGGAGGAGCAGCTCGCCGGAGAAGCGCATCTCGCCCGCGTGCCTCTGCTTCCTTCTCTCCTAAAAACCTGCCTGGGCCAGCCCCTCAACATCTGCCGTGCTGCTCCTCCTGCCCCTCACCTGCTGTTCTGACAGACCTTCCCACCCATCTCCGGACCACCAGCTGCACTGTTTTTTTCCAGCAACCTCCACCCCCTCCATCCAAGCCTGCAGAGCATCTCCATTCCCACATCCTCCCGCTGCCGGATGCAGCCAGAGCTGGAAGGGCTGCAACCTCAACCCGCTTATTCAGCTGCAAAGCCAGGATCTGGGAAGCAAGATGCTCAAGCTCCTATTTAATTCATCCAGAGCTCTGCATAGACCCCCTGCCTGGCAGAGGGAGGGTGTCCTCATAGCATGCAGCCTGGGAGAAAAAGACTGATTTGCCACTATTTATATCCATTCATATAATCTGCACCTCAAATCCTAACCCGTGGAAAGGAGATCACAGGAATTCACAGACCTTTAGGGATAGGGACACCACACAGAGCGTGGCAGCCTCACAAACTGTGCAAGATAGGTAAGAAAATCGACTCTTGGCCTCAGTAGACAAAGCTCCGGAGCGCAAGCTGGCACAGAAGCTCCAGTTTCCCCTGGTTTGCACTGCAAAAACAAAACCCCTGGAGTCCGGACTCGCAGCTGTGCCCCCAACTATTTCCCCAGCCATTCCCTCCCAAAGTCCTTCTTCTTGGCCTGGTGCTAAGGGTTATTACTCCTTCCTCACAGCATGAGACAGAAATGTTTGTGCAGAGAAAAAAAATCCCCCAAGTCAGTACATTAATGTCCTACAATGAAAAATAGATCTGTCTAAATATGCTCAAGGTAATTCAGAATACATTTGAGGTGATTTCAGGCTCTAAACTCTGCCTGTAACAGCATTTCAGGCTGTGTTTATCAGTGCTTTCCCTCTGCACTCGCATTTTTTTTTCACCCTAGTTATTTTTAAAACATTTGCACAACAACAGAACCAAATGATCACGGCGAAGGGGAGAAATCAGCCTCGCAGCAGCCTCTCCCAGCAGCTTGGGAAATTTTACCTCCCCATTTACCGACCCCAAAACATTGCCTGCTGCAGGCTGGGGTTTAGCTTAGGTCAAGGAGAGGAGCCTGATCCCCATCCTACAGCAGCAAATCTGCAACGAGTTTCCTGAGTAGAGCCAAGTCACAGCCAAATTTCACCCTGAGCGACGTGTAGCAATTCAGAGTGACACCAAAGGTCAGGCGTTAGCTTTGCGTCTTTGGCACAAGAGCTCCCATTTAGCAGCTCAACGTGAGGATGCTGCACAAATGCCAACAAGACCAGACCCTCCTCTGGCTTCTACCAGAGCAACCCAACCAAGAGAAATCTTCCCCAGCCAAAGCATGCACAGGGCTATAGAAAGAGGTTTGGCTTGGAAGGGATCTTAATGATCATGTAGTTCCAACCCATCTACCGTGGCAGACCAGGTTCAACTAGACCAGGTTTTTCAGAGCACCATCCAGCATGGCCTTGAGCACTTCCAGGGAGGGGCATCCACAACTTCTCTGGGCAACCTGCTCCAGTGTTGTGCTGGCATTCACCAGTAAAGAATTTCTCCCTAATATCTAATCTAAATCTACCCTCTTCCAGTGATGTTTATCCCTTATATTTGCTGCTAGGAAATATCCAGCATGCCCACTTGGAGAGCTCAGAAAAACTCCTGTGAGTGCTCCAATCACCATCCCAGCCCTCCCTGCTGATTGTGAATCAAGGAGACGGGAGCATGAGAGATGGACCCAGAGCAGCGAGCCATACATCCTAGAAATGAAACATCAACTGGGCTGTTCCTAGTAACAGATCACCCTGCAGAAAGTTCTGCAAAAGGCCCATTACACATGCACAGCAGAACCTGGGGGACCAGCACCATGGGTCTTTCACCTTCCCAAGCTGCAGAATAGCATCCTACCAGCAGAGAAGAGCAGAGTTCTGCAGCAGGGTGAGGAAACCCAAGCAGAAGCAGGCATGCTAGGCTGCTGCAGTGGTATTTTCCCCCATATGACAGAGAGAAATATGGCGATTTGGAGCTAGTTCAGATGTATTACCTATGGCAAAGCCACCCCGGTACAGACCAGGCGCTGACAACGCGCTGCGGCAGGGGACAGTGCGCGTGCGTGTTGGGCACAACTCGTGTGCTGGTCTGAAGTACGAGCTTGGGGAAAAAAAAAATAAAAAGAAAGAGAGATGGCTTTGGGCTCGAGGGGACCCATCTGTTTTCGAGGAGTATTTATTTATTTATCAATTAATGTATCTATTTTACCTTGTGCTTTTGCACCATCTTGAAAACAAGGAGTCATAATACCCCTCGAGCAATTCTGCCCCTTATCCATCTGGTAAACAGCCATTCCACTTTATTTCCTTGGTAGCTTTGTTTTGTGTTTTTGGTTTGTTGAGTTTTTTTAAGCTCTCCGGTTGCTAACAGAGCTGAAATTCACCAGTTTCACGACAAGGACATCACTGTTAATGCTGATGGCAGTAATAATGACATCGTGCTCAGGCAGCGTGCTCTGCCGGCAGATTTCAACCCATTTTACAGTCACCTGCAAGCACCCATCTGAGGGAGCCAAAGACGATGCTGATTTAAAGGGGGGTGGTTAGTAGGTGGAGAGAGGTTCTCCTCCCCCTCTGCTCTGCCCTGGTGAGGCCTCATCTGGAATGTTGTGTCCAGTTCTGGGCCACTGAGTTGAAGAATGACAGGGAACTGCTGGAGAGAGTCCAGCACAGAGCCACAGGGATGATGGAGGGAGAGGAGCATCTCCCTGCTGAGGAAAGGCTGAGGGAGCTGGGGCTCTTTAGCTTGGAGAAGGGGAGACTGAGGCGAGACCTCATTCATGTTTATAAACATGTAAAAGGAGATTGTCAGGAGGATGGAGCCAGGCTCTGCTCAGTGACATCCAATGACAGGACAAGGGGCAAGGGGTGCAAGCTGGAACACAGAAGGTGCCATGGAAACATCAGGAGAAACTTTTCCATGGTGAGGATGACAAAACTGGAACAGGCTGCCCAGGGAGGTTGTGGAGTCTCCTCTGGAAACATTCCAAACCCCCCTGGACACGTTCCTGTGTGACCTGATCTAGGTGACCCTGCTCTGGCAGGAGGGTTGGACTGGATGATCTTTCATGGTCCCTTCCAACCCCAAACATTCTGATTCTGTAAACCCTGCAAAAACTTGTAGAGAGGAGCCGAGCTCTTCCTCCAGTCCCAAGACAAGCCTTCAAAAGGGTTCTAAGTAGGAGCTGGGATTGCCAGCACCTTTTCTGCTGGTAAATACAGGATATCACGTGTGGGGATGCTCGGTGACATTTTCCCAAGCACTTCTGCAATTAAACCCTTTCTCTGGCTTTACACCGGCTCAGGATAATTACCGAGAGCTTTTCAGAGGCCAGAGCCTTGTGTTTGCCAGCAGTGGGAACCTTCCCATTGGGAACTAGGTTTCTCTGTGGCAACCAGCATCACTTCTCCCAGCTTTGGGGCTGCGCAAGGGTGGCTTGGGACCCACTGGGGCACATCCAGTGGGTGCAAAGTGCCTCCCTGCTGCAAATGCTCCTTTTTACTGGGATGTGCACAGGCACGGGGTGTTGCTGGGATTTATGCTTCCCTGTGCACAAATCTCCCTGCTGTTAGCATTGCAAAAAGCCATTTGGATCCCCCTGGGACACGGTCCCTCAGAGCTCACCCTCCCTATTGCTCCACACCTAAGACTCCAAAATAAAAACCAGGTCATAGGGGAGTATACAGCTCAGGGTTCTCTGCCTGTTGGAAGGGGAAGGAATTGCTGCCACAACCCCAAATTTATGTTGCAGCAGTGTAAGCGTTCAGCTGTTATTCACCCTGCTCACCCGAGGCTAGAAAATGTTCCTTTTTAGAAGTTTTTAACTAAAATAGAGTCCCTAACCGAATGACACGGGGTTAAACTCTGTCTATTTCCCAGGACAAAAAAAACCCAAACCACGACCACATTAAATTATAACACATCTCTATTCCCCCCTGAAGGAGGGAGCTGGGGTTGCAGCTGGAGGCAGGGCTAAGGCAGGATTTATAGCCTGAAACCCTCGAACAGTTGTTCGCAGCATTAGCTCCCTGCACATTATCAACACTTCCCATTTCCAGCTCAGGCACCGACTTTACTTCGCCGTTATGAAGTTGTTTCCACTTTCTCCTCCTCACCGACCCGCCCCCCCTCCTCCTCCTCCTTCCCTACTATAATATTTAGTCTGCAGCTCTGCTTATTTACATACTTAATTTCGGTTCTGTTTGCAAACACAAATTAGTTTTGTGCAATTACTTTGTGCACGGACACGGAGTTTATCCGCTTCAGCGGTTTAACAACACTGAAAGTGACTGCACAGGACCATATGGCTCTCTATATATAATCACAATATTACCTGCACATATTAGTTACATAAGAGCTATGTTATAATTAGCACAGTTCAAAGAGGTTCAAAGAGAGAAGGGAAGGAGAAGAGGGAGGGAAGGAGAAGAGGGAGGGAAGGAGAAGAGGGAGGGAAGGAAAAAAGAGGGAAAAAATAGATTAAAAAAAAAAAAGTAGAAAGGAAAACACACAAACACCACAACAGAAAAAAGAATGGAAAACCAACTAACCAAGAAAAATTAGAGGAGACAACAAAAAAAAAGAAAAAAGGCAGGGAAAGGGAAAAATAACACAAAGGAAAGAAAGGCAAAAAAGGATTCCCCGACCCCATCATGCTAGAAGCGTGGGAGAAAAGAGCTATGCAGGAAATTGATTTTATGACAGAAGTGAAAAATCAGGTGAAAAATTGTTTGGGTCAAATTAAATATTTTGTTCAAGCAGAAAATAAAGGTTTTGTCTCATTGTCAGGTTCTCTCTTTTTTAGTTAGTGTGTTTGTTTAACCTTAATAACCACAGTGCGGTACATTTTTTTTAAAGCAAACAAATGTAATTGAAACAAAAATCCAAATGTTTTCCTAAAAAATGAAACAAGTTGGTCTAGATTGGTTTTTTCCTCTCCCCAACCCAAAACTGCTGAGTCCAGTAATACTTTCATTTAACCCAGAGCTCCCTTTTCCAAGGAAATGAATATTATTGTGACAACTCGTAATGGGATCTGCAGGGTGGAAGTTTTTAACCACCCCTGTGAGTGGCTCCCAGCAAGGTCTTGGGGTGGGGTTTGCAACTATTTCCCCTGGTTTCTCAGTCTTTTTCATGGGTTTCTTTTCAAGTCAGGGTCTCAACAGGCCCATTTTTTGTTGGCAAGTATTTTAGCCACATCTAGACATAGGGAGATCTCAAATGCTCCCCAAAAGCTGCCTGATACTGGTGACCTTGCGAGGGGAGGCTGGATTTCCCCATTCATTCCTGGTGCCACCAGGGCAATTTGAGCTGAAAAGGGGCTCTTCCTGAGATCAGCGGAGTTCAAGTCCCTGACTTCCTAGAGGATCTCCAACATGCAGGGTTGCATTTGGCAGAGCAGGTTTTGGCCCCTCTGCACCTCGAAGAGGACGGGGACGAGGGACGCAACAGCGGTGACGGTACCATTGCTACAGCAGCTCAATCTCCACAGCCCATTTCATCACCAGTCCTTCCGTACGAGCCGCCAAAGCCCTCGCGAGTGCATCGTATTTTATGGTCTGCTAGGAACCGGTGTAAGAACACAAATTCATTTCACATGCGGTGAACAGGCTCCAGATTGAAAAGCCTGGTGGCCTGGAGCAGTGGGAGCCTCTGACCTTCGCAGGCAGCATCCCCTTCAGCTTTTCCCCACGGCCCCTTTGAGTGCTGGGGACTTGGAATCACTTCCCAGCCTCACCCATTTCCGCAAATGTCACAGAAACCTTTTTCTGTTTTGTTGTTTTTTTGTTTTGTTTTGGGTTTTTTTTTAATTCCCCTCTTCCCCTGCTGTTTGCAAGACGGTCTTTATTTATACAATACATTTCACATCCAAGACATCGCTGAGAGCTCTACACAAATATTAATTACCAAGCCCTAGGTGGTAAATTATAAATATCCGTTCTCTCAAGATTAAAAATCCTACGTTTAATAATAATAATAATGATAAAAAAGACTGCACTGTGGCACATAAAGTGCTACATGAAGGAGCGCTCCTTTGCTCCAGGGCTGCAATAAACCACATTAGACCCCAGAAAACTTCAAATGCAGGATGATCGAGGGTCGGTGCTCCCTGACCAGGCCACCAAGGCGGGTGCATCCTCCACAGGGAGCTCCCCAGGACGACACTGGGTGTTGGCAGCCTTGAAAAACACGGCAAGGTAAGGCAGGGGCTGAGGGGAAGGGGGTGTAAATAACAAGGGGTGGGAGCAACGCTCGCAAAGATCTGGAGAGAGGCACAGGGGCTTGGCAGCCCCTGAGCATCGCTCCTCCGCCTGGCCTTTATCTAGCAGCTGGAAATCTCTACCCTGCGATATCTCTGCTGCTATCAAAGCAGGGCAGCATCCCTCTGCTTGTCTAACACTGATTATACCCGGCAGGATTTCTGTGCTACACGGAGTGTCAGAGTCCCCGACAAGGCGATGATGGACTCGCTGGGTACAAGGCCAGGTGTAATAAGGAAGCAGCTGCTTTTCAATTCCTCTCTGGGATCTCTCGTCCTTGCAGAGCACATTTCTGGGGTATATTTGATGCTTGTTCCCCAGGCAAAAAGTGCCACGGCTGACAGTGAGGAATGAGCGGAGCAGGCACGGCGGAGATAAAGCCCCATGGCGATAAGAGACCCGGGGTCAGTTCTGCTCGGCCGCAGCACGAGGTGGTCCCCAAGGGCTGCTGCTGCTGCCCTGCCCACCCACAGTCGGCTCCGAACACAACCCAAGGCGCGGCCGAGCCGCGCATCCCTCTGGTTGCCCTGTCGTGCTGATGCAGGACCACTAATGTGGGACGGCCGAAGAGCATCCATGAGCAGATGTGTATCTAAGGGATGCACCTTCAACAAGATAAGGAGGAAGAGGCAAAGCCTCCTCCTCTTCTCAGTCTTGTTATCTCCTGTCACACCGTATGCCAGGCCATGCTGATGCTGTCAAACATCTCAGTTCTCTCCCTAGCAGCTCATGTGCCCTTTGCAAGCCTGGCCAGGCTTCTCCAAGCACCAAAGCCAGAGTTTCCCTCCAAAACCCCAGAAGTGGAGCAGATCGCTGCAATTCCTCTTGCTCTCTGCAGCCTCACCCAAGCTTAGGATGTGGGATCTTATTTATTTGTTTATTATTATTTTTAATTTTGATTTTCCTTTATAGCTGCCTGCTGGCTTCCCCTTTTTTTTTTTTTTCCTGGTATAACTCAGAGCAATCAGCATGGACAAAACCCCAGCTTCCCAAAGCAGGAGAGGCAGGCAATCAGAGCTAGTGGAAAGGACGCACTGGGAAGTCAATGAAGATTGGAAATAACATTTACGAAACTGGGACTCAGCAGGCCCAGGGTACTTTGCCTGGCTGTTTAAACAGTGTGTGCTCCTCTTTCCCTTTGAGTGCAGCAAACAGCTGGTCTCTAAGTAAGGGTACCTGAGGATAATAACTCTGGTGATGATCGCTGCTGTAGCCTCCTGGCGCTTCAACCCTGATTTCTGCCTGCGTGGCCAGCAAAGTTCCATGCAGCTGGCTTTGTGCATGAGGGATGCTTAATAATTTGCCTTTGTCCGTGAGCTACCTCCACGCCGAAGCCCAGCAGTGTCTGAAGCACCTCAAGCAGCTCCCCGTTCCCACACGTGGCTGGCAGCAGGACGAACCACTCTGTAAGAGGCTGGCAAGAGGCTGGATGCAGCTCTCTCACTGCGCTCTCCCCCCGCTGCCCTCATTCTGCACAAAATATTAAGCAGAACTAGACAGTGGCTCAGTCTGCCACCTAATTTCAAAGGCTGGTGCCTCCAGCTGCCTCTTCACCCTTGTAGAGGAAGGAGGCTTAATTTGGCATTCTTCTAGCAAGAAAAAGAACGGGTCCTACAAAAAAAACCAAATGTCACAACTATTTATTGCTCGCCCACAGCACAGTGCCCACTGTATTCCTACTGTAGCACTATTAAGCATCCTCCCCAGTACATCCCTCCCATCCCCAAGGAACAGCCACAGTAGAGCACAAGGTGTCTGCAGAGGAACAAAAGGGAGAGACACGAAGAGCAGGATAGAGAAGAAAACATCTTCAAGTAGAAGACTATTTGCTTTAAAAAGAAATCTCTCGTATCTTCACACAAAGAACAAGGGCAACCATTATTCTCAGACAAACTGGAGGTTTGACTTGGAGATGGAGCACAGTGGGTCACCTCTTCCTCTACTCATCCTTAGTCCAGGACCTGACTAGCTACATAACTCCCAAGGAACAGAATGAGCAGGACCTCCTACAGACTATGGTATGTCAAGAGAAACATCTCCGTGGAGAAGGACCTTGGGAGTCCATGGGGAGAATTTCACCATGAACCAGCCATGTGCCCTCATGGCCAAGAAAGCCAATGCTGTCCTGGGGTGCATGAAGAAGCTTAGCCAGCAGGTCAAGGGAGGTTCTCCTGCCCCTCTGCTCTGCCCCAGTCAGTCCACTTGTGGAACACTGTGTCCAGTTCTGGGCTCCACAGTTCAAGAGAGACAAGGAAACAACTGGAGAGTCCAGCAGAGAGGCTGGGAAGATGCTGAGGGGTTGGAGCATCTCTGTGCCCAGGAAAGGCTGAAAGCCCTGGGGCTGTTCAGCTGGAGAAGAGCAGCCTGAGAGGGGAGCTGAGCAATGCTGAGCAAGAGCTA
>JANHGN010008928.1:57460-70401 GCA_024605025.1 Megaceryle maxima
AGCTGAGCAGGAGGAGCAAGTTCTTTGGTGTGAGGGTGTGGGAGCCTGTGCCAGGCTGCCCAGAGAGGTTGTGGAGTTTCCTTCTCTGGAGAGATTCCCAACCCGCCCGGACCCTGCGCTGCTGAGCCCCCTGCTCTGGGTGACCCTGCTGGAGCAGATGGGCTGGACAAGATGATCTCCAGAGGTCCCTTCCGTGCTGGAATTCTGTGATATAGGCAGCAATAACACCACCCATAGCCATAGCAGCCCTCTCCTGGCCCTGCTTTCCCTCCTCACCCAACCATCCTCCCCAGTTCTCCTCCTCCAGCCCCAGCTGTGGTCGATGGGTCCAATTTCACAGCTGTTCTGTTCCAAATTGGACTTGTGCTTCCCAGCTGTACTCGGACTCCCGCGTTTGTTCGACATCAGCTTCAATTAGGAAAGCTTTCAATGCCTGACACATCCAACCCTCTGCTCCAGCTCCTCCAAGGCCACCTTCCTCACCCACTCTATGCTGAGCACACTGAAAGCTTGCAACGTGTGCCTTGGACCCATCTCCCACCCTGCCAGCTAGACGATGGCACGGCCTGAAGGCACATACACCCCTGCCCCATTGATGGGCACCTCTGCTGGGTCTCTCCCCGCCTGCTCTTGCTGAGCTGTGATGCAGAACTGAGCTGGAGAAATCAAAGCTGATTCCAATCTTATTATCCAACACGGCCCTATCAGCTGAGACAGCGACATTTATCACATTAATAGGAATGATAGAAGAAAACTGGGATCCTGTCCAACAAGAGCACTTTATCACATGTTGCACTGTCTTACAAATCCAATTATCACCAGCCGAAGGTCTTAACGGCCCTCCAAGAGTTGCTCTGGAAATCTTAAAAGACTATAAAAGCACTTGTCCAGAGCCTGCAGGATCGCCTTTGCCAGGCCATGGGAAGAAGCACCACGTGCTTTTGAGGAGACTGTAGCAGCTTCATCCCTCAAAAGAGAAGTCCAGAAAAGGAGGACAGTTGTCACTAGGAAGACTCTCACCATGGCACAGGAGAAGGAAGGAGAAAGCCAAATGTAGCCATCCTGGCTGCATGGTACAAGGAAGGGGAGCCCACAGCCAGTGGAGCCGGGACACAAGCGATGCTCCCCCTGCCAAGCCACATCCCGGGTGCTTCTTCTCCCTCAGGGCGCTGCCCAAAACCGGGGGATTTGTCCATGCAAAGCATGAGGTGCCATCCAAAGGAGAAGCAATAAGAGTTTGCTTTTCTCCCTGGTTTTCCAGCCTGAGAACAGTGCCAGGAACAGACACAACCTCAAAGGACTCTGCTGCTGCTCTCGTGGCCTTCTGGCCTGTTGTGCTGCAAAAACACTGGAGCAAAGCTTCCCTCTGTTCTCATTGAATGAGGAACAGTCAACCTCGCATCAATTCCCTTATTTTCTTTCAGCTGTCAGTTATTAAGGTTTCATTCCAGCTTGATCCAAAATGATTTTTTCCCTATTTTCAATATTGCAAGCGAAGCAAAAATCAACAAATTTGCTTCCCCCCACCCCCCGCCCCATTGCTCTAATGATTGTATCTTAAATAATTTATCCACCCCTCTTCCATACGCCCGCCCTTCCCTCACCATTACCTAAGTATGCTTCAGCATTTCTCCTTCTGCCCCACTTTAGCTACCGCTTGTGGTCAGAAACAATGACCAGGGGGAATTCAGCACAGCGGGACAGGCTTTTCATTTCCTTCTACTCCACTGAGCATCTACAAACACCAGCTTCTTATTCTTCCCATCTCCCGCCCCATGCACTCACTCATTCTGCTATTCCCTCAGGCGCATGTGGCACGGAGATGCCTCTGAAAGCCACCGCGACTTAAGTGTCCGGGCACCATTTGTGCCTCGCCTTCGAAAGCCTCCTTTGAACTTCAGCAGGATGCTAAGACCAAAGGAGTGTGATGACAGGAGTGAGGAAGACAAGGTGCAGGGCAGCAGAAAATCTCCATTCGTTGTCTTCAGCCACATGAGCGTGTGATCGCCGGCTTCCCGGCAGCCGAGAGGAACAAATTCTCCTCTCGTTTGAGAGACACTAACGCAGGGTGGGCACAGGTACAACAGGGGAGAGTGCACTTAATTTTGCAGAGAGCTTGAAGATGGTTGGGAAGCACCTTGTCAGACCTCACAGGGGTGAGATATGTCACCCTGGGTGAGAAGAAACGGGACACGTGTCCCCCTTGGCTGTTCTCACCTTTGAGGGGTCCTCTGCTGAGGGCTGTTCTTCAGCCAGTACGGGCGGGTCTATGGGATAAAGACAGAAAGGATGGCACGGAGCATAAGCAGAGGTAGAGGTGACGCAGGCTCAACCAGACAGGGCTAAAGCATCACTTGGATCCCACCACAGAGAGATGGCCCATCATGAGAGCAGAAGATGGGGGCTACAACAGAGGACGTATTGCAGCCCTGATACAGCACAGCCCCTAATCAGATACCAAGTTCACGGTCACAGAGGCTTTCCCGGGCAGCAGTTCAGCATTTTACACAAGCGCAGCAGGTCCTCCCTATAATCTGGATTATTTCTGCCCGCAGGAAACCTTCTCTCCAGGCGTAAAGCTGCCACAAAGCGAGCTTTACCCGACCGCAAAGGCAGAGCAGCTGCTGCCTCACATAATCCCCGGCAGCGCCGCAATGAACTAACGCACCCCCGACCCACGCGAACCTCTCTCCCAATTCACCCCCCACATTACTGCTAAATAAAGCAACAACCAGAGAAACAACACCAGTCCTCTACAGGGTTCCCCCTTTTGTGGTCATAGCACAAGAGGGAGCAACGTGCTTATCCCCATCTGGATGGCATCGCTGGTGCCGGGAAGGAAGGGGTCTCCGGCGCTCTGCTCGTAGATATTTAAAGTGATTTAATGGTTGTCATTCATTATTAATCATGGTTATTAGAAGGATGCCGACGAACACATGGAGGACAGGATCTTGCAAGGCTAGACGCTGCACAAACACTGAGCAGAATAAAAAGGTCCCTTCTAGGAAAAGCCCTGCTCTGATAAAACAGCAGCACTTGCGGGAAATATTTTGATTTGGGGGGCAGGGTTAGACGAGAGACAGACAGACACATTTCATCAAAGCTTCTCCAGCTTTTAATCCTGGCACGTTTCCTGGCTGCGTAGTCCCAGCAGGACTTGCTGCCCTCTGTTTCCTCACACCGAGGTGGCCTAGAAGCCCCTGTGAGGGACATGAGCTCCTTTTTACAGGCTGAGGTAAAAAAGATGCTCCCTCCCTCCAAGCATCACCCTCTAAAAGACTCCTGGCTGGTAGAAATTTAGTGAATTCACAAGGCAGTGGGGAAAAAAAAAAACCAAACTACATTTGCAGAGCGTCGTGGTTGTTCAGGGCAATAAAGAGAGGTTTTAATAAGCGCCGTAATGGAAATTTATGTCAGGGTCCACAAAATATTACAGATGGTAGCTTATGCGGCCCTTGCATTAAAAACAAAGTAAATTATATTATCCTCAAGCAATAGATGAAATTATAAGGCATAAAAAAAAATAATTAAATGGAACGTGCCCTTCCCCAGCAACACAGGCACCACCCAGCTCTGCATCCCTCCCCCAGCATCCCACCACTGGATGCTGCACCAGGCATCCTGCTTTTAATGGAGGTGCCTCGACTCAGCCCAGGATCTGTGCTGGGAGCACAAGGATCTCCCAGTTCTCCAGCCCTTTTCTCTGCCCTGGGAGGGCTGAGGGACTTGGGGGCTGGTTAAGGAATGAGACAAAGCAGATGTCTCATTTCCCACCACTTTCCTGAGAGACTACCCAAATTTCTCTCAGTAAAGTATCTCCCAAACCCTTCATTTTGCACAACTGTGGGGGGAAAAAAAAAAAAAAGAGAGAAGAAAAACCCCAAAGCTCAGGCACCGTACATTTTGTAGCCTCTCGAGGTTTTGCTCAGCTTCAGGGAAAGCAGAAGTTGCTAGGGCTGGTTGTTTGATACAGTTTGGGTTTAGCCCATAAAAGCACTTACAAGGTGGATTTTCTTCCATTTCCACAGAGCCCTGCGCACCGATGCCGAAAGCTCTGCTAAGAGGAGCTGTCAGGGCACATTATCCAGAGGGGCTGGCACCGCTAGGGAGAGGGAAGTTGAAACTATGAGCGAGAACGAGGAGAGACGGCTGCCTAACGAGACGAGCATTCACAGAGAGGATGACATGAGCAAGAATTTTCAAATCCATTTGGAGATTTACTGCTTGGTGGACTGACAATGCACCGACCTGCTGCTTCAGCAGACAGGACACTGGGCTTTTTACCTATGCTGCAACCACCAGCCGGTGGCATTGCTTCCTAAAAGGTGGGATTTGTCTTTCAGACCAAGGTTTCTAACCACATGCTGTTTGTATCAATGGCTGCAGTCTGAGGTCCTCCCATAGCATGAGTCCTACTAATTCTCTTCACCATCTAACAAAGGTTGGGATAAGCTCTCAGAGATGCTCTCTGCTGATCCCTGACAGGGATCAGAAGACCTTCCTTACTCACCACCAACCCACACTTAACAGCTCTGTGTTTACAGAATCAGAGAATCATTCTGGTTGGAAGAAACCTTTCAGATCCCAGAGTCCAACCATTCCCCCAGCACTGCCACATCACCACTAACCCAAGTCCCTCAGCACCACAGCTCCACAGCTTTGAAACCCCTCCAGGGATGGTGACTCCACCACTTCCCTGGGCAGCCTTCTATTTGGGTCAAATGAAGTTTGTCCCATGCACACAGAACAACATCTTCCAAAATTCACAGCACACCCTTCATGGTCTCCACCAGCAGCCCAGTTCAGAAAACCAGCAAGCACCAGAACTGGGACTTCATCTTGTGTGCTACTATCACCCGTAGAAGCCAAAATTCAATGCCCCAAACTAGAATAGGGAGACAGAAAACTGACCACCCCCAAAAGCAGGGTGATTCTCACAGCACGCGCCTGCCTCTGCCCATAGACAGGGCACCAGGTGGGCAGGACATGGCAGGTACTACCAAATAACCAACTTCTGGGGAAGTTTGTTCCACGCTCTCATTGCTGACAAAACAGTCTGTAGTTTAAAAGCAATTTCACAGCCTGTTTGCATTTGTTTTTCTTTGCTTTTTAAATTTTTTCTAAGCCTAATGTACTTACAGATAGAATCACTCCCTATGTTAAGCACCTAATCCCCCCAGACCGAGTCACAGTGCGAGACAGAAGTGGCCAAGAAGCAGCACAGCAGCTTGTAAGGTAAAAAAATTTAGCAGCAGCACATCACTGCGGAAGGAGGAGGAGTACAGAGGAAGGATGACGAGGAGGAGGAGGACAGCAAAGGTGTCACCAGGACTCGACTCAATCTTGCAAGTCACCGTGTCTTCCCCCCTGAGGCCCCTGTCATCCCTTGGCTCATTTTAGACTGGTGTGAGGATCAGCAGCAATTGGAAGTCTGGGGTTTTTAATGCCTGCAGCCTTAGCTTTCTCCTGGCAGAATTCAGAGGAGCTCTGAAAACCCTTCTCAAAAGACACTGAAGGTCTCTCTAATTGGCGCAATGCAGCACTAGAAGAGAGAAGTCCAGAGCAGGTGTGAGGAAGCTGGTTTGGGGACCAGAAGTTAAGAGCGTGGCATCACTAAGCCCTGTCCCAGCTAATTAGCCCCTGCAGTCAATAGGGCGTGTTAATTTGTTGGGGATATCCCAACAAACCAGTTTCTCTGGATCCCTGGTTGAGATGCTCACAGAGCACCGCATGATATCCCGCAACATGTCAGGGTTGGGGTTGCCCCTGCCTGCTCCGGGGGAGGGTTTTCCACAGCTACCCAGTGACCCTGCGGATGTGATGCAACTCCCTGCTGGGCAGCACCTTCCATAATCAAAAATATCACTGGTCTGAGCATCCCAGACCCACTGCAAGGGGAAGGCTGAAAATTATGCAAGCAGGGCACAAACTCCAAGGCTGTTTGGTGAGTCACTGCAACCCTGCCTGGAAAATACCACCCAAAGGAGCCATTCACCCGCTGCTTCCTCATCTATCCGTGCCATGGGGCTTCCTAAGAGATGGCAGGGACTGGAAAATCTCTTTGACAAGAAGGTGATGTTATTGGCATTAGCGAATGACGGGAATGACTGGCCCATCAAAGCCTTTGCTATAATTCATTTAGTTTCCTGCTTGTCAAGCCGTTGACCTCTCAGACCCATTGGATACCTATGGACTGCGACCGACACAAGCGGTGCCGGCCCGAGTAGGCTCAGAGCGTGACGGGGAGCCACAGCTCAGCCTGAATTTCGACACGAGCACCACGCTGCAAACAAGGGGAAAGATAAACAGCTCGGTTCTGAGGAGCTTGATTGGGGGAGATAATAAATTAGAGCTCGCAGGCAGGCAGTATTGAAACATCAGGGTCTAAAGACCGTCAATGGCTATCATCTAACAAAGGAGTATTCATCTCCTCCATGCAGGGCTCCTGGAACATCCTTCATAGTAAAACACCGCAGGCCTGAGTACCAGGGACAGCATTACCCTGACAATGTAAACACATTAAGAAAGCAAAGAGTTACAAGCTCAGATGCCGAGTGTCAGAATCACGTCCAACCTATTTAGCAAATAACGTGGAAAGAAGACATGATGGATAAAGACGAAATTAATGACTGAACCAGTGCTCAGTGATTATCAAGAAACTAGTGATGAGGACCTGATTACATTCACGAGGGATAATAAAGGCTTGCCCCAATCAGTAATATATATACTCAGTGCTTCAAAAGGACTCGTTTCCAGCGCTGGGGAAAATTATGGGAGAAATTGGCTGGAAGGAAAAATGTCAACAGAGAAATGTGGGCTCGTAACACAAAACTTATTAGTGAGCCAAAAGGCCAGGACTCCACAATTCAAAAAAAAAAAAAAAAGGGACAATTTTGGCTAAAAGCCCTATTCTTATAGCTAAAGCAGCAATCAAGCATAACGCAAAAATAAAAGGAGGAATAGACAGCAATCAGTGAACATTAGAAGTTATGAAGTGCGTTGATAAGGAAAGCTAAAAACACCACAGGGGTGGCAATTGCTGACTGGCAGAGCTGTGGAAGGTGATTTTACAGCCTACACCCCAGTCTAGCCCGAGGCGAGCTGGTGTCTCACCCCCAGCCTAGCCCAAGGCAGCTGGTTTCTCTCTTCTAAAAGGCATTGCCAGAAATAAATGGGCTTTGAGACCCTCTGCAACCCCAGCCATGACATTTCACCTCCCTGCAGCCCTGCTCCCAGCTGAGCAGGGGGTACAGTGACAGGTCCCATCCCTGCGGTTGCCGTGTTCTTTGTGAGAAGCAACAACTTCCTGCTGCCATCAATGGAGCTGCACCCACCGATGTGTCCTGCACCCTCATCAGCAGGGCTAGAGCCAAAATCACCACAAATTCACAACCATCCCAAACGGTTTGGACCCAAACCCCTCAACTTTGACTCAGATTTTGCAGAATCCAGAGCCCTTCTTCCAGCTGTTGGTTCAAGCCTTTTCCTCTACAAGGACTGAATTAATTACTAACCAGCACCAGGGTGCAATGGATTTTGTCTGACACAACTACCACGGTGCTAATATTGGGAAAGAAGGGGCTTGCCCACTACATTTTTACTTAGGAACCCCAAATCCCAGCTAAGTTTTAGCTCAGGGAAATACAGTTGATCTCCCCAGATGCTCTCACAGAGGAAGATACCTTCCTCCCAACCCATCCCCATGCGGCTGAGCTGGAAACACTGCACGCTGACAAACAGATGTGCCAAGGCATTGATATTATTGTAACGTCTTTCAAACAAATTTGTATCCCCAGAATGGTGGTAAAGAGATATTGTATGGCAAATAAATTAAACCATTTGGCCATAAAGCCAATAACAGAGAGAGAAAGAAAGAAGTGCAGACATTGGAGGAGCGACAGGTTTTTAAATGAGATTAAAGAAAGATGGAAAGTCAATGGGGGGGAAAAAAGGATTCCTAAAAAAAAAAAAAAAAAAAAAAAAAAAAAGAATTAAATTAAAGCAGCAGCAAGAACGTGCTTTCTGGGATTTGCAGCTATGGCTCAAACACAAGGGCAACCCATTTGTGCCAGTCTCACAAAGGTGAGAGGTGAAACCCTGATGCACACCCAAAAAAACAATAACAGTTGAAAATAGCCAGGGGAGAGGAGGGAGGGGAGCTGGAGCTGCTCTGATCACTCGGCTGAGCCACCCCGCTCCCACCTCCCTGCCCATGCAGAGCAGGAGGCACAGGTAGATTCATCGCTTGCACGACTGCTGCTATTTACTCCCGAGTCCCTGGGATGGCTTAAAAAATATTTTTATTAAGCCAGATGGAGAGAGGGGGAAGGGAAAGGGAAGGGGGGAGGAGGGAGATACGTCTATGTGCCAGGTGCCAACAAGGGGGAAGGAAGAGAAAAAGAGAAATCAAGCGTGGAAAATAAAAGAAAATGTAGTCAGAGATATAAAGCCTGTCAAATTGGCTGCAAACAGTAACAAAAGCAAAGGAGAGATAGTTTTCTCTTTAACAAATGCTTTGATCAGCTGTAGTTGATATAATTACTATATAAAGCTACAGCAAGACAGAAATAAGATACATTTATCTTTGCAGAGCAAAGAGAACCTTTCTGATCGCTTCCTTTCTCCCCCCGAGCTCTGACAAACAGACTCCCGGCTGGAAGGTCACACAGCTGAGATCTTGCTGGTCCCTTTCTGCAGGGACATGGGTCCCGATCCTGCCCCCTTGGGCTTGGCTTTGCTTGTATGGCCCCTGTGAGCCACCTTGGCTCCTGCAGACCATGCCAAGCAATGGGCTGGCACAACGGGTGATGCCCTGGGTACGTAGCTGGGGGAAAGGAGGTGGTCATGGCATTGGTATTGAGTTTTCCTTCCTCTGGTGAGGATAATCTCAGGGGAAGGGGAGAGACATCCCAGCTGATAACTCTGGCTGCTGAGAAGCAGATGCCCATGGAAATGGGAGACGGGGATGAGCTCAGGGTGAGCAGCAGCATGCACACCCAGCAATCAAGACCTGATCTCACCACCACCTTGAGTGGTACAGAGGACACCAGACAAAGAAGTTTCCATTGAAAATCCAGACCTTAGCCTCACTGCCACAACTGCTCCACAGCTCCAACCACACGGGGCTTTGCCTCCTTCCTCCTGCTGCGCTGACCTTCAGCATGTCCCTCCCTCTTCCAACTGCTTCATCCTAGCAGCTGGGCAGGTGAGACTCCCAGCACCATGAAACATCTCCCTGCCCAAGGACCAGCCCCAAGCGATCTTGTTCTCAGGTCGTGCCACACCGAGAGCTTTGATTCTGTAGTTTGCAAACATCACATTTGAATTTCAACCACTGTTATTTATTTTGGTCTAGCTAGGGAATGTTAAAAAAAAAAAAAAAAAGCCACAACAACAAGCTATTTCTATGAAATATTTCCCTTTTGACAGCCTGACATTGCTCAATGGAAATACAATTGAGCTGGAAAACCCTGCCAAACCCCAGCAGCTCGCATCACAACCGCTGCTGCGCGCTGGGGTCTGTCCCTGCCTCGCTGACAGCCAGTTTAGCATCTGGCTGTGCAGAGGGAGCAGAGACGGACCCACTGGGCTTCCAGCCTGGGGCACGAGGGACGTAAGAGATGCCCAAGGGTTACAGGGCAGCCATGTACTGGAGTGACCGGGTACCTCCTTCAGTGGGAGCACAGACAGCGTCGGGGTGCACGGGCGTAACACAAGCCGAGTGATGCAGCAGAAAAGCGTGCCCGAGGGGAGCGAGCGCGCAGGCAGCAGTACCTACAGCCCAGCAGAAAGCTCTGCAAGGTGTATCGTGTCTTGGAGCAGGACAACTGAGATGTGCTTTTAAGGATGGCAGAGCATAGAAGTCACCGGGGACTGGGAGGGGGAGTTTGCACCGGTCCTGCATGTAGACCAGGGACATATACACGTGGAGCACATGCGTGTCCCCGCTGGCTGGCATGGGGGAGCTGGGCTCCTCTTTCATACTACATGCAAAGCCCTGATTTATTTAGACTGGAACAATTTGTCGGTGGCTGTAATTTTAACTACCTCCGTGCTGAGGAGCCAATCAGGGGCTGTGCTCATCGAGGCTTTTATGAGTTCCCATAAAAGCAGCAAAATGAAAACTCAGGGGCCCTTAAAATATACTCCATGGGTTTGTGCAGTGCAATTGGAGGCTTTTATGACTCCTGTCAGGGCTTTTATGACCCTGTAAAGCTGTGCAGCAGCCCAGCCTGCGATGAAAAGTGGCCTCAGATGTCTTAAAAGCCTAAATGGTCCTGTACATTTACAAGACCTGTTGGTACAATGCAGGGAAGCCCTAGGGGACGTCACCCCAGCTCAGCTCTGCCGCAGCTGGTGCTGGGTGTTGCCAAGGAGGGTGTGGGATGAGGGGCAGCACCACTGAGGTTTATCACCTCCCTTGATAAGACAAACCCCACATTTTTCCCAAAATATTGGGAAAAATAAGCAGTTGCCCTCCAGTCAGGGGCAGGGCGGGGGCCACGGGAGATGTGCTGCCGAGCAATGAGCTCCCTGGCTCCACAAAATGCGATTTGCAAGCAGCCAGGATGTGAACTGAGCCAATCTCCAGAATAAGTGAGTTTGATGGCATCACTTTCTCATTTCCCAACACAAACACCACTTGATTTAGCAGAAGCAGCAGGGTTTTGTTTCCCCCCTCCACTTAAATGAAGCCAAGACTCTGAGATTAGGGATGCTGCAGGAAAGCAGAAAGAAAACCCATCAGGCAGGCGGTGACAAAGGAGCATTAATAAACTATACAAGGTACAAAATGCCAAACAGAAGCAGGGGAAAGGAATGAAAAGGAAAAAAAATAAAAATAAAAGGATAATACAAGAGCCGGGGCCACAGCCAGAGGTTGCAGGATGCTTGGGTTTGGCACTAAGAGCCAGGGCAGAAGCACATTGGGTCACCAAACCACGGAATGGCAGCAAATGGTGCAAATAAAACTGGTAGCACATCACAGAGGGCATTAACAAAACACATGCCTGATCCCATCAGAAAACAAGCCATCTCCTTACGCTCTCCTGAGCAAGAAAATATGCCACAGTCTCCTAAAATAAGAAGAGTTGCTTCACGCATGAGAAAAACACTGGTATATCAGCACAAGAAAACTTCCAGTCTCCTACATACCACATCTAAATATCTGGTTTATTGCTCTGAGGAGGTGAGTGAGGAAACCCAGCCCCAGCTGGGTCACGTTCAGCAACGCTGAGCCTGAGCTGGTGCCCAGGCAGCGGCTTTGCAGCATTTCTCAGGGAACTGCAGACCAAAAATGACCAGTGAGCACTGAATACAAAATAGACTTGGGAAAAGCACGGGCAGAGTGCTAACAACCTGCCCAGGCTCACAGAGCTCAAACTGGGTGATGTTATAATCCAGCAGGAATTTTGCCATGGGACTCCAGTGCCAATATCTGTTTCAGTTTCTCCCCGGGTGATGGGGGGACAGGCAGTGCGACTGCTGAACCAACTGTCTCTCTCCTAAAACTTTGCTTTATCAATCAGTAGTTTTTAATCCAAACTCAGATGGTAAAAATCAGACCCTGATTAACAGCGTTGAGGAACAAACCCAACTTCGGATGGCTATTTCCCAACGTGCTTGTTGCTTCCTCTGCCGCTTCAGCAGCTTTAGCACAGTGCAGGAAAGTGCAGGGAGGTATTAATTCCACTAAACTAGGGTCGAAATGAAAATGCCAACAGATCGGTAACATGCCAGACTCACCAAAATGCTGCAATCCATCTGTAACCGTTCCTGTGCAACTTTGCACACCCAGCAAAACCCAAATCCCACGGCAACGCCTGCGTTTAGCATGCAAGTTAACGGCTATTAACATTCAGGGCAAACACATGCACAGAGTAAAGCAAAGGAAAAAAAAAAAAGAGAGGGAGAAATTATCTTTATTTTCCTTTCCTTCTCCCCATTCCCTCCCCTCCCTTTTTATTTTTTTTTTTAAGGAAGAGAGCATGGATGTGGAAAATAGCCTATTGAGCCCACTTCCCCGCCTCAGAGGAGCTGCAAATGTGATCCTTTGCTAGCTCAGACAAAATCTGCCATGCTACATTAGGCTTGATAGCAAATTTGCTACTTGCAAGCTTTTATCAAAACTGTATATCTAAAAATCTTAATAATACAGAGCTTTTGGTTGGCCTTCCCAGCTGCCTCCTCCCACCCCACCGCATCCCTCTCCCCGCCGGGCGCGCGGGGCTCTGCTCGGAACCAATTCCCAATTTGGAGCTCAGCATTTTTTAGCCAAGCGAGAAAAGGGAGCGTGCCAGGGAGGGGAGAAATCGGCCACATCTCCACGGCTCAAATTTATTCTGGTGCGGAGACGGCCGAACGAGGCCCCGTACGCTTCTTCCATCCTGCTCGTGACCTATTTCGAGGACTTACAAGTTCATTTCCGAATGAACAAACCATCCACAGTCAGTGGAACAAATGTAACACGGCCTTCAAGGGCTCCACAGCCAGGTTCCCAGTGGCTCTTGGGGTGCAAGCGCCGGTCAAAGATTTTATTATTTATTTTGCTCCTGAAATTGCTCATACAGAAAAGTCTTTCTCCTCAGCTACTGTTTGATGTTTAACAAAGGCTCTGCATATGCTGGAGCCTCAGTCTCGTGGGGCTGCTGTAATAGCTGGTCCCTTCTACCCAGCCACCTATTTTAATGAAATTTATAGAAATTTAATATCTCTGAGACCTCTTTCCTTCTGTCAAATTGGGTAGAAATTGGCCAAAGGGCTCAAAAAACTACAGTGGGGAAGGCAGACAGACAGGGACTGCATGATTGCACAGTCTCCTCTCTGGAAGGATCCAAACTAAAAAAAGAAAAAAAAAAAAAAACCAAACCAAACAAAACCAAACCCCAAAATCAATATCTTTTCCTTTTGTTTTTACGGTTTTGTATTTTTGTTTTTTGGTG
>JANHGN010008929.1:1736-29768 GCA_024605025.1 Megaceryle maxima
CTGTAGCTGATGCTGCTGTGCCACTATATCTGCAGAAAAATTACAAAACAAAGGATTTGTCTACCATGATATAATGCTAAAACTTTATTCATTTGGGAATCTAGTTTTAATTGGTTTTCCCAAAAGATGGGAAACTGCATGGTGCCCTAAGCTGATACATTTAGTTGCTGCTATAATTACAACTTCTTCCCTTATGCCAAAGTTGATGCTGATCAAACCATTTTAATATTCTAAATTAAAAGAAAACTAACCTAATTAAAAAACTGAGTTGGGGGTGATTTGGGATTTTTTATTTATTTATTATTATTTGGGGGTGTGAGTGTTTTTATTTTTTGGGGTTTTTTTGGGACTGCAGTGTCAGTCCTCAGCTATGCTTGGAGACAAATACATGGATGTTCACCTGTTAATCGCAACTGCAGGGGTTTTATCTAATTATTTATATGAAATGAGAGTTACCTTATGGCAGTTTGAATAAAGCAATCAATCGTACATACTTTCTTGACCAGAATTAATCTCTTGTGCAGTATCTGGTGGTGTAGTGCTATTTTATCTGCTACTGAAGCTGTGATAAATAATAGTAGCATAAGGTATCCATGTTAGTGACAACTGATGGTACATGGCTATATGTATTAGCAGAGAATGTCTTCTGGTTTCACCTGCTGCAAAAAAAAATCCCTAAGATTTAACTCTGTACCTTTCTTTACCCATATCCTGGGAAGAAGGACAGTTCACCTCTGTCAAGGCCACAAACTCCGTGTCAGTGTCTGCCTTTTTCATCCTTCAACACAAAGCTGGACTTAAGCATTCGGTAATCTGTGTCCTTGTTTCTACTGCCGGTCCTGGCTCCCTGGCTGTAGATTGTTCCTGTTCCAGTACCCTCAGCCAGCAGCTGAATGAAGCCAGCCACTGATCCCCACTGTGGCGGACAGATCTCTGCTGCAGTGTCTGGAGCTAGCTGCCTGGGAGGCAGCTCGAGAGTGTTTGTGGTTACCCTGCCCTGGCTAAGGTGTACCCCTTTTAAATGACACACGTGCAGTGCTTTAATAAAGGTTCTTGTATTCTCCATGAAACACATGACAGCTAAACTTTGTGTTTGAGGAGAACAAGGAAGGGACTAACAACTAACTTGGCTTATCTGTTTTGATTGGGAAATTTTTCAAGCCACCGTTATGCATTATAAAGTTTTAAAAAATACTTTCTTGTGGGTTTCTATGTGATTAATACAATCATAACTTATCTCTGTATTGCCTAAAGATTCGAAGCTTAGCTTTAACTGGAGGTTTTCTGGGTATGGTTTTGGGTATTTTTTTCAAACTTTTAAATTTAATTTGCTGAATATGGCATGTGGGAAGTGAATTGGTAAAATTCTTTGATTGAAAGTGATTACGTTGATGATTTTGCTATTCCTTGCTATTTGGGTTTGGTTTGTGAATTGCAGTTATACATTGGATTAAATTTAAGTATTAATTCATGTAATACTGATTTTGATAGCTAGCTTCAGATACAAACTACCTTCCAGTACTGCGTGATACAGGGATAACATCAGTTTCTTTACAGATAGGTATTTTCCAATTTATGGATGTGATTTTTTGAGTAGGTTAAAGTGATGTAAGGAAGAGAAGTAGATGGGTTCTTTACTTGCACTTTTTCTTTTTAAGGACTTATGATTTCACCAAAGCCAGACACTGCATTGGAATTTTACTTTAACAAGAGTGACGCCCAATCATATGCAGAATACGTTTCTACACTTAGAAAATTTCTTGAATGTGAGTAAGATACTTACAACTGCCCAAGTAACTCAGGAGTCTTAATGTTGAGTGCATTAGTTTCCTTTCTTGCTTGTAGTTACCAATTGTTAATGAAGATTGATGCAAATTTAGGCTTACTCTATGTGTGTTATAAAAGTATATACTGTACAGAAAAAGCTAAGAATCAATTTGTATATTGGACAGGAGACCTGAGAATGAGGAATAGTGGAGTATGTAATGGAGAGTTTTGGGTCCCAGTCCAGTATTGTGGTGACATGGTTGTTTAAATGCTATAAAGTGTAGCAATTACATATGCCAAAATAATCTAGTGTAAATATACACAGGTCATGTATTTAGAGGCAAAGTTTATCAAGATTTACCCAATCAGCCTTCATCTAAATGGCTTGGTAACTGAGTATCCTTTAGTCTTAAGAACTTGGTGTTCGCATGTTCAAAAATGAGGCACACAAAGATTAAATTAACTGCAGCTTACTCAATTTCACCCTGCTCCGCAGTATATATGAGCAGATATATTAAAACACTGAATTTAGAACATGGAGAAGCCCAGGACAAGGCTGAATGATGGCAAAATCACTAGTTGAAGTCATACATTACTTATATATACGCCTGTATGTACGAATAAATTGATTTCTCTATTACTAGATTAAAATGTTAGTAAGTTTAACCTCTCAAAACTTTCTAAGTCAGAATTGAGGAGGTGCTATAAGCATCTCACCTGTGTGCATGAGTTGCTTTATTAGCCACACAAGCTATACTTGAATCTGTCCAGTTTTTGTGCCTATTAAAAGCTTCTACAAGTAGGCTTTTCTTTCAGAGCTTTGCCAAGGGTTCCTGGGAGGAGTGATACATTTCATGACTGCTTCCCTCTTCTGCAGTTCAGTGGGTTTTGGACTCTCACCTCGAGGATGAACTTTCCCTTTTTCCATTTTATTTTGTTTCTAATTAACTGGAGATAGGGCATAAGGGAGGGGAACAAAACCAGAAAATATTTTAAATCTGAATAGAGAAGTGTTTGTGACAATGTGTTTTGAGTACTTGTGAAACATGAGAAGCAACTTGAGATGTTAGTATAACATCAGTTATACCACACTGATGTAAATGTTGAGGCTGTTTAATATTAGTCATTGAAGTATGTGAAGTTTTCGTGTGTGTCCATAAAAGATACATATGCAAAGTGAGAACTGTTTCACCAGGTAGAAACTTGATTGTGTCTATTTTAATACATTATTAGTTTAGAATACATAATTAATTTAGAATTAGTTTATGTACAGAAATTAATGAAGTTGTGATTATTGATCGGATTCAGAAAGTAGGACAGCATTATTTATCTTATAATACTCTCTCTGTGTTTTCATTGAGGTCCATGCTACTTCTTGATAGGCTTTGAAGAAAGTGTTTGCAGGATGAATGTAAGAGATACAGTGCACTGAAAATAGCTCTTTGAGAAAACTCCTAGATAAGAAACAACTATAAATTAGATGTTTATATAGGCTTCTGCACTTTTTGACTCTTTGTATGTGTTATATCATTGATTTACAAGTGATTTGTTTCATAGCATATGATGATTCAAAGCAATCCCAAAACATAAACTGTACACCAGGAAGGATTTTTGACCAGAATGATGTTGCTGTTAAAAAGGCATGTCGATTTAACCTCTCTGAGCTTGGACAATGCTCTGGAAAAGAAGATAAGACCTTTGGCTATTCTAAAGGAACACCCTGTGTGCTTGTGAAAATGAACAGAGTAAGTGCCTACTTATTTTTTTAATTCTTAGTATAAGTGTTCTCAACTACCCTGCATAAAAAATGACTGTAGGAAAGGACTGAAATATGTATTCAGTTAGATTCTCAAGATACTTGCATTTCTGGTGTAGTATAATTGACTTGAAATGTCTAGCAATCTTCTTCAGAGTAAAATGAAGTGAGTCTTTTTGAGCATTCTAATACTTACAAACATTGGCTTTGATTACTTGCATCAAAATAGCTGATAACCCTGTTTTAAGGAATACAGTGCTCTTTGGTTTTGCTTACTGTTCTATGTAACAAATTCTACACCACTGTGCAGATAAGTGTGTTTTGCTTTATATCTGCATTCTAGAAATGGAAACAGAATGTAATGCATTCTCTAATTCCTAAACTACGTAAGGTAGTGAACATTTTACTGAGTGAGTAAGTGTTTGACTTTGCAGAGATGTTATGCATTACTAGAATTGTGAACTGGTTTGAGCCATTAATGTTACATGCTGAATGTAAAATAAGAAAATAGTCCTTTCTGTGGCCACTGCAGATATTTGAGCTTTAACTTAACAACTTAACTTTCTCTCCTTCAGATAATTGGATTAAAGCCTGAAGGAGAACCACATATATACTGTACATCTAAGGTCAGTTCTGAATGTATGAAATAAGTGTGAAGTTCATTTTCCTTGTGATTAGGTGAAGTAATATGCTGTTAGAACATTTATTTCACTCCCTTTCTTGTTAGACTTTGTACTTTTTTTCCTTGTTTTCATCTTACTGTATGTATAATTTAGTTTTGATGTCTTTAATTTCATCAGTGAACTTATAAAAATACTTTCTTTTTTGTTGTTTTTTCGTCTTTAGATGTATTTGAGCTACCTGACTTGCTTTACAGTTGAGGACAATGCATACATGTTATTTGTTTTCATATTTATTTATTTATTGTGAGTTGTGGCTTTTTTTTTCCCTTTTCATAACATATGTTTTTATTTTTTTTTTTTTCTCCATGCTGCAAGTGCACGTTAGACAGTTTTATAAATGATGGGTAAGACACTGTGTGGAAACTAATGTTACTGTTCAAGTAAAAGTTGCCTTCAAATGAAGTATAAACTACTTATAATAACAGCTAATTTATGCGTATTTGTTATGTACCAATGGGCTTGCATTATTTTTTTAATGGCAACTATAATAATTACTTTGACTTCTGCATCTTTTACCGAGACTGTCTGGGGAGCAGCAAAAGCCTTGGTAAGTTAGTAGCTTGAGCGAGGGATGGAGTCATGGCTTTGAGCGTGAGGCAAGTGATACAAATGTAGAATGGGAAATTTCATCAATTGATGAGACAAATACCGTATGTGTTCCTGCCTTCATTCTAGGTACCTGTGATAGGCATAAATTTTAATACTTGATTTTTGTGGAGTCTGAAAGTTTTCAGCTCCCTGTGACAGTCTGTTGCAAGTAAAGGTGATTCCTTCTCACTTTTGAGACAGATTTCTTTGTGTCCGTTGTTAAAAATTGTTCCATTAGAATAATTATTTGTTTCTTTAGCATAAAGGAACTAAGTTCCTCCTACTTGTACTAGTACTCTTTCTTCTTTGACTTCTCTAGTTTATCATTTTTTGTGCTGTGGTATTGCAAACTGGACACAAGTTTGTCTCTAGCTGAGGTATTGTAAATGTCATAGTTTTTCCTTGTCATCACATTGGAACTAATAATGTCTCTAGAGGTGAATTTACCATTTGTAATACATTGAGTCTTTATTTTTGTTTTACTTAAATCTTTCTGTATTTATAGTTGTGATTTCTTGAGGTTCAGGGCTTTGAATTTCATGTTGCTATTTTTGCCCCTCCCCCCTTTATTTTTCATAATCTTTCTAATGGGATCTAGTTCTTTGAAGTGTTTTGAACTACTTATGGTTTCGTGCCTTGTGATATGTTAAGAACTAATGTTCAAATGATTTATAAAATACTAATGGTAAGCCTATTTTATCATGATTGTATTTCTTCAGTTTCCTTATGGATGCTCTATGAGACAGTGATAAAAGCTGTACTAAGCAAATCACAGACGATGTTTTTTCGTATCCTCTTGGCTGATTTCACAAGCAAAAGGCTTGATAAAAACTTGGTTGATCATGATGGGGAGGTTTTGCTATTTTTTTTACCCTTTGAGATACTTAAGAATAAATTGTGCTGTATGTTATGCTACGTACTTTTTTGCACTCTCTGTCCTTAAGTACTGCTTTCGACCATATCCAGTTAGAATTTTTCTGATCTACACAAGGAATGGTGTTTTTAAATTTTAAGGTTATTAATCTTGCTAGTTCTGTAGTGACTTCCAGGGAAAATATTTGTCAGGCTTTGCCACTTCTAGTGCATCTATTTTATCATTAATTAGCCTATTCTGGCCCTAGCTCATTGTGATTTACCTGCTTAGGAAATATTAAGTATTGGTTACAATTCATCCTTCTCTGCAGACAGCAAAGCAGCAGCATCAACAGCTTTCATTTTCTCCTTTGTCTATGCTTTGTTTTTACAGAACTTCTTTCTGTTACATCCCTTATGGAAGCTCTTACTTCAAACTTAAAAGGATTGTGCTGTTCTTTACATCAGCTTATAAAGCCTTGTTTCCAAGTCTATTTTTATTTCTTTGATTCTTTAAGATGGGAGTGCTGTGTAACTGTCTCTTCTTCTGTAGTGGATAAGGTGAATGCTTATCTGGAGATAATATCTTGTGGCTTTTCTTGTATCTTGTTAATGCAAGGATGTGAATTGTGACCCTTGTGTACATACTGGAAAGGTGGAGAAATACTAGTCGACAGGCTTTTGTGCATTTTGCAGATGACTTTGTAAATGCATTGCATCAGCCACTGTATTTGAATGTTCTCTAAACTCTGGCTTATAAAAGAAGTTGAAGTGTAGTGGTCATTTGTACTTCTATTGCTTCTCTTGTTCAGGGTGTTTACCTAGTGTTCAAGAAACTGATGTGTTCTGTTTTGGTGTTTTGGGTTAGTTTTGGGGGTTTGGTTTGGTTTCTTTCCCTTTTGT
This sequence comes from Megaceryle maxima, assembly GCA_024605025.1. Classification (NCBI taxonomy): domain Eukaryota; kingdom Metazoa; phylum Chordata; class Aves; order Coraciiformes; family Cerylidae; genus Megaceryle; species Megaceryle maxima. The sequence continues at coordinate 8,286 of JANHGN010008929.1, forward strand.
GTTGCTGTCAGCAAATGTGGATTAAAATAATAAAAAGTTTAACCCAAGTGACATCTATTTCTGAACATAGATGCTGTGCTATTAGCTTCATAGAATATATCAGCATATTTGTGCAGTTCATAGTACAACTGCAACTTGCCAGTAATTTTAAATTTTACATCAGAAATCTTTAACATCTGAGGGATAAAGATGGATTTTGCTTAAAAGGTGACTTAGTGGAAATTCTACTGTCATGTTCTCCTCATTATAGAGCAGATTTGCTGTTTAAAAACTTTTCTTTCCCTGTCATCTGTGTTTTTTAAATACTTCTTTATAGTTAGTTTCACTTTGGAATTTATGTTCTTCAAGCCTTCTCCTGCAAGGTGATTCTTCTTTTTTCTCCCTGCACTGTTCCTATGTGAAATTTTTTTTTTATTTTTATTTTTTTTAAATAGAAAGAATTTAGATAGTTCTGTGGTTTCAGTGTCAGCATGCTTGATATATCATTGGGGATGTCCCTTCCCTGTGCCCTCCCTGGAGGAACTGAGCTGCTGTAATCTTGAGGATCTCCACAAAGAGAAACAAGCCAAAAAAGGATTGTGTTTCCAAGAAGCTTAAAGATCAGCATTTTATCCCTTTACTTTGAGGCTGGAGGTGCACAACTTCATGTACGCTGGAACATCTTGCAGTAGTATTCTTTCAAGTTAAAACTACCTTTACTGAAAAATTGGTAGATGTGATGCATGAAAAAAGCCAGCCTTAATTCCAAAATACATATATTGCTGCTGTTCAGTGACCGTCTTGGCTTTGCATTGCTTTCTAGTTTACAAGAATGAAGAATAGCTGTGTGAATGAATGTTGCTATTGTCAACATATACAGCTTCTGAGTTCTCTTGCTTTTTGTGACACAAATCCTGGATGTTTTGCAGTTTCTACTAATGGATACTACTCTCTATCTTGTGCAATGATACCATTTCTTCTTTTCACACGGTTACAGACCAGTCTTGTCCACATTCTTTCCTTGGGTCTTAGTACGTTATTTTAGCATCTGCAAAATTATTCTTTCTAAGACCCAGTCTTAATAAAGACCCAGTAAGTGAGGTGGAAGTCTGCTGTCCAACGAAGTCTGATTTTTAGATTTGCTAATTGCCTGAAGCTCTGTTGGTAAGCAGAAAAAAAAAGTGACAGTCACTAATGAAGTGATTCTTGAAGCTCTTCAGCAAATGCAGCTTGTTTAGGTGTGGGTTGGTATTTTTTGTGTTTTTTTTTGTTTTGTTTTGTTTTTTTGTTTTGTTTTGTTTTGTTTTTTTAATTGTGTAGGGATATTATTTAGGATTAATTGATTATTAAAGAAAACCCCAAACCCCACAGCAGTTGCATGAGACAGACAGTTGCATGTTCCAGAACCTCTCTGCTATTGCATTGATAGCCTAATGTGTATGTATTTATGACTGAATGCATGCCTTGTGTTTAGCTGCTCCAGAAAGTTGTACTCCTGTTTCTTTCTGAAGTTGTTCTGTATTGACTTTTTTAACCATTATTTCAGAAATATTTGAAAATTTAGTATTTTTAGCTGCATCGGCTTTGAATAAAATAAAGAATAGTGGTGAAAAGCAACAGATATCTACGTAGTAATTCTATTTGCTAGCTCAAGCTCCAAAACCCTTACTAAAAATATATTGAAGAATTGCAATCATTTTGACTGCAAAGGAAGGAGAATGTCTATATCCTAAACAAGATATTGTATGTTCTTTGGAGGAGGCAAGGAGATGGTATTCTTAAGCTGTGGTTTATTATTTACTATTTTTTCATCATTGTGTTCCTCTTTTGCTTAGTTCTATTACTGGAGTCATCTTCTGAACTTCATAGTGTATCTTTTCATCATTGTAGCTGTTGTATATGATAGTGTAGAAAAAACAGAGTTACTAATGCACTTTGAATTTGTGAATTACATTGAACGATCTGCTATTCAGAAGATGCATTCTGGGGAGGTTGTTTTAGTGGCATTTCCCTTTATCATGGTAATGCGGTTACCTTACTATAAAAACCCACATTACATGTGGGCATTGCTTAGTGGTTTGAACTTGTGCTAGCTTGACATCCTGCCAGGATGGACAATCCTCAGGAATACTGTATATAGGGAGATATGGCTGTGTATCACTATACTGATAGCTTGCATCTGGGGCAGCTAAATCATATATATATATATAGTATATCTTACAGATTGGATGACTCCTTAGTCAGAAAATAAGCCAGCAACTTTGTAGGTAGTTGCTTCTTATTACTAGATCAGGGCTTAGAGAGGAAAGTGCAGTGGTAGGGCATGCATATCTACATTGTTCCTCTAAGGTGGTGATGACACACACACTCTAGTAAGGCCACCATTTTAAACTGGGGGTCCATTTAGGTATTCCATGAACAGATGTTAGGAGCAGTACACCACTGGACGAGGGGGGCTATAGTTCTTTGTGAAGGGTTGTATTGCTTCAAAGTTGAGAGGCTTAAGAATCTGGCTCTGAACAGAAATCGCTCTTAGATAGGGATGTGCTCTTGCTTCATCAAAAGATACAGGTTTGCTTGTGGATACTTGGGGGTTTTTTGGTTTTTAAGTTCCTCATTGCAATGAATGTCCTCTTCCCTCCTCCACTTCTCTTCGACTCATAAGGGAAATGTGAAGGCAAGCTGACTTGATTACTAATTTAAATACTACTAATTTAATAATCCATACTGTAGCAGATGTGCACAGCATGTTAAGTGTTTGCCAAAAATAAATCTCTTTTGGAAATTATTCTAAGAGTTTGTAGCTCTGATGCCTTTTTTTTTTTTTTTTTTTTTTTTTTTTTTTCCCTTCTTTCTGGAGGGATCTGGAACTTTATCATTGGGTTATAATTCTGAATTTTGCATTCATTTTTATGCAAGCAGATGGTGACTCTTGTTGCTATTTCCTATCACAGGAAGAAGGCATGGTTGAGATAAATTATTTTCCTTTCGGAGGCGTGATTGATTTAATGTACTTTCCATACTATGGGAAAAGCTTGCATGTAAGTATGCCTTGATGATCTTCATTTTGTAAATGGGTTGTTTCTACTTAGAGTTACTAATATCAGATTGATTCTGAGATTTGAACTGTTTAATGAGGTACTTATAAGGAGTGTTACACGTGCAGAAATTTCTCAGTGCATGCTGAGATTATAGATATGCTTTAGCAGACGTAAGGAAATAAACTGCGCGTTCTCCTAATGAAGAAGAGGCTGTATACTAGGAGTATTAAGGGCATCTGCTCCTTTTTGGTCACTGATGTATTTTGGAATCGTTTTGAATGCAGGGAAAGGCAGGAAAATTAAATTGGCTCTTCCAACTACAGTAGTTTCTAATAGTTAATCCTTGGGGTTTATGTTTAGGATATTTGTTGTGGTTTAGAGCCGAGCCCACGTGGCTGCCCGCTCACTGCTCCTCACCCACCCCCAAATGGGAAGGAGAAGAGGCAGAAAAGTGCAAAAATCTCACAAGTTGAGATAAGGACATTTTAATACAATAGTGTAACAGGAGAAAACAACAAAAACCAGCATTCGTTATGGTATTGTTGATTTCATTTCTTCGTGGCTCTGTAGTCCTGTTTTCTATTTGCTCTGTTTTATAACAAAGTACTCTTTAAAAAATAAATTTATTAGATCCCTAGTACACCACAGTGGTCATTACTAATTTCCTCAAAGTCATTTTTGTACTAAATGAATCCTTTATTTTTCCAGTGCATGCTATACTTAGAGCAGTTGACATAGCCTTTTTTTTATCCTTGCATAGCTTTTACTAAGGAGGAAGGAGTTTATTCTTCTTCAGCATTTGCTTTAATGTTATTTATGGGTCATTCTGCTTTTTCCACTTTGTTGCCAGACTTTTTGAATTGGTAAGCCATCCATTTACTTAGACATACTTAGACATTTACTTAGAGACTGTCAACAGACAGAATCTGGATATACTTCGAATGAGAGAAGAGGGGGAGAGAGCACTGCTTCCCTAAGAAATGCAAAATACAGCAGCAGCAGACCTTGGTATGTCGGGAGGTAGTTTGTATCAAAGACAGGATGAAGAACATTCTTGACAAAGCTCCTGTCTTGCTGCTATACAGATGGAAAAGGAAAGATCATAAGAGTAATGGAAGTCAAGCAAAATTCAGTGTTATTCCTTGCTTGATTTAGGTGATTAAGAAAAGCTTTACCTGTTTGTTGGTTTGGGGTTTTTTTGGGAAATAATTTAAACTTTTTCTGGTAGGCTTTAGTTCTTTTGAATTCATTTTAATTTATTTTTTGTAGGTTTTGGTTCAATGTCCTTTCATGTTCACTTTGTCATGTGAGATAGGGGTTGTGGTTTGAGGGATTTTTGCTTATGTGAGTCTCAATTCTCATAACATTAGGTTATTGTGAAAAAGAGACAGTAAGAAGAGTTTTGAGAGGTGAGGTGTTTGACTATGTTTCAAGAGACTGAATTGATTTCTTGATTGTACAATGGAAATTTTACATCAGTGTGGAACTGTTGAATTAATTCATTCTGTAAAGGAGTTAAGAGGATTCAACTAATCTTGCTGCTCTTGTAGGAGCTGTGAAAGTACTAATATCTATAGTTTTGTGGTCCAGAATGGTTATTGCTTTTTGCTGCTCAGCACAATGACCCCGACTCCCTGGCTGTAGGGAATCTTATCTTTTTCAGATGATCTGCAGTGTTTAATGAGGATGATGATTCTCTTCCTCCCAAATTTTATATTCAGTAGAAGTCCATTCTGGTATGATCTGTTTTCAAAACATCATAGAAATTTGTGTACCTGTTTGAAAAATCTTGGTATGAGAAGACTTCTCTGAGGAAACACAGTAATTCTCTAAAAATCAGAAATAAAACTCAGTACCTCAAGTGTGGCAATACCCTTAAAACCAGAGAATTTTGAGGGTGCTGTACCTACCTGTATTTTCCCCTCCCTGTTTGAAGTTTATAGGAGCACAGGAAAATTTCTGATCTAGTAAAATCACTGTGCAAGGGAAGCAGTTATTTCAATCTACTTCTTCCTAGTATTCACTTTAAAGATTTTAGTAGATCAGTTTACATGCCATCATTCTTCGTAAATGAGACTGAGTATTCTGTAGTGCTTTCTTTGGTAGAGGAGATAGCCTAAAAATAACAGAAATGTATTAAGGAGTCTTTTAAATTAATGCAGGGGGCAAAAATCTAAGACAAAATTTTGATTCAATTAAAATTTAAGGCTTATACTTGTGTAATACTGTAGTGTCATATGGCCTATATGAATTTTTACCAAGAAAATAAATAATTTTACTTATTTAGCAGTCAGTAGTATTGGCCTAAAAATATAAATAAATTATGGAAATACTTTCTGAATATTGGATGAAATGCTGCTTTAACAATGTATAATAAAGAAGCTCTTATTCAATTCGTAGGCACTTTACAAGAGAATTCAAGTTGTCCTAATTGAACTGAACTTGAGAAATACTATTGGGTTGACAAAAATAAATTCTCCATTCATTATTAAATTTTAATTTTTATTATAGGGAATGGAGTCAAGAATTGTACTTGTTTCCCCCAAATATGTTTTATCAGGATTCTGTCCAAATGTTCAAAAAATGGTTTCTCTGTAAAGCATTCAAACAGATAACACGTTAGAATGGATTGTTGCTGAACAAGTAAATGGGATAGAGTCAAAAGGAAAGCAGTTTACTAGTATTTGCTGAATCATACTTCTGGCAAAAAACGCTTTAAAAAGATATTCTATAGCAGATTTTAAAACAAAAAAAAAACAATTTAAAAGCCTAACAAACAACAACAAAACACAATAAAAAACCCAACCAACCAAAAAAACAACAAAAAAAACCCCCAACAAACCAAAACCCAACCAACAACAAAAAAAAAACCCAAAACACACACACACACACAAAAAACCAACCCAAAACAAAACAAAACCCAAAAAAACCCCCAACAAAACAAAAAAACCAGACAAACACAAGAGGCAATGGAATGGATGGGAAGGAAAACTATAATTTCAAGTAGAGATTACTGTTTCAAGTAGAGATTTCTAGAAAAATTGGACCCAGTGTGATTAATAGAAGTAAAGCTATATGCCTCTTGAAGACACTGTGACTTAGATCAGGTTTAATGTATTAGTTATGGAACAGTAGGAAGAATGTACACCTGACTAAGCTGGGGAGAAAAAAAAGTCTTACATGAGTCAGATCAGGCTTTGAAAAGTTGCATTCTTAATTAATTTTTCTTAACTGTTCTGGATTAAATGGTAACTTAAATGCTAACTTACTGTGCTATCTCAAATATTTTCCCTATCTTTCTGTTTAATAGGCTCACTATTTACAGCCTCTAGTGGCTGTTCAACTAGCAATTAACTCCAACAGTACTAAAGAAGAAATAGCAATTGAGTGTAAGATCCTGGGCTCACCTAATTTAAAAAATGAAGATGACCGTGACAAGTTTCTGGGACGAATTGCCTTCAAAGTTCAGATGACTGAATAGCTGGAGTAAAAAATTCTCCACAAAGTAAACGTTGTGTTGTCTGTTTTGTCTCAGCTGGACATGCCATTCTAGGATATGAGACCACCTTGGAGAATGTTAAGGTGGTTTACGGAGTTGAGGGTAGCATCGTAATATGCTTCCAAATTGTATGTTTCAAATCCCTTAAAATAAATGCCTCTCCTGCTTCTGCCTGCCCCACTCAAACAGTGTACAGACTATAGTTATGTCATAGGGACCTGTAAATAATAATACATACATAATAATGGTGACCTTTGTCCTGTTCTAAAATGTGATTTTATTCCCCAAGTGGCTGTCTCAAGCTTAATGTGCTGTGCTATGTAAATATTGTATTGATTTAACACTGGCTTAATTGTCACAACTCAATGCTGACACAGTTATAGGGTTAAATAATAAATGGTACCTGATTGACATAGTGATTTTTTTTTTTTTTTTTTTTTGTAAGAGTAAACACCTCCAATGTAAATTACGTGTATGGGAGTGGGTGGGTGGATGGATGGCTGTGTAGAGATGCCTTAAATTGTAGACTGGGTGGCATGGGAGAATTTAAATGGATTTCAAGAGTTGGTATGGATTTCTGAAAGCAAGTGCTCAACTAGTACTTTCTTGTGCTTGTCACTGTGCAAGTATTGTGGACCTGTAATACTTGGTATAGAGTTTTGTATTCTAACTGAAGAACTGAATCTTTCTTTGTGTTGTTAATTGCTTGCAATACGTGGAGCACAAATAAAATCTATACAATATTTTAAAACTTTTTTAGTTCAGAAATATCAGTATACAACCATTTAAATTGTGTAGGGTCCTAGTAACAGTTGTACAACAGAACTGCCTGAAAGAAATGGTCTTGCTATTTTGGGAACAGGCTTTCATCTTGCAATTAAAAAACTTCCTGAAAAACCCCTGTTAAAAGAAAAAAAAAAAAAAAAAAAAAAAAAAGAAATGGTGTCATCATCTGTTTTATAGAAATACTGTATTGATTTGGAGGGGATTGCCATTACCTTAAATATTTTTATTAATCCAGTTGCTAAAATGACTACAGGTAGACTGGGGTGTTTGTGACTGATCCCCATGTAAAACCAAGTTGACTCCTATCAGTTTGTAACTTCTGTAATTGTGCTGACATGGGATTTATATTACTTTTCCCCAGGGTTTTTGTTTGGTTTGGTCTTGGTTTTTTTGAGTCCATGGTCCACATTCTTATGTCTTCTCACTATTAAAGACAACAGCCAAACGACATTTGTGTAATTACCTCTATGTTCTTCTTGTTAGGCCTAAATTTGTTACTTAGCATGCTTTTATGCCTAATTCTTACCGTGTTTTTTGTCTGGGTTTTGTTTTTTAATTTTATTTAAACAAATTAAGTGAATGATTACTAAAATTCAAGATCCACTCTTAATGCCCTGCTTTGGAAATGCCTGAGGCCAGTCTAAGCCGCATTAGTGCAAAACTTTGCTGTGCAGGCTTCCACTGGTGCAGTTGGAGGAAGCTGCTCTTAATGGGACTTGAACGGTGTCTTGAACCTCATTAAAAATAGATTTATACTGACTTGATACCATTCAGCATGCTTTTTTGTTGTCTACAAAAGAAAAATTATTGCTCCTACAATATGCAATGGTACTTTTGTAATAATAGCATGCATTAATACTCAATAAACGTTCTTTCCAAATATTTCATTATGAATGTTTTAAATCATGCACTTTTAGACCTGGGAAATGTGGAAGATATGACTAATTGCTTATCTTTCTGCCTGAAAGTATTTTAATAGTCATAGGGGAACTTAAAGTGTATATGATTTATCAGGACTAGCTTCGTGTAAAAAAAAAAAAAAAAAAAAAAAAAAAAAGTGCTATTTGTGTTCACTTAGGAATGGTAAGAAGTTCTGGAGAAAGACAGTGTTCAAATGAGCTGATTTATACAATTTCTCTTTCAACTTACCTATATAGACAAAGCATGAAAAGGCAACTCGCAGGATCACAGAATGATAGGGGCTGGAATGGACCTCTGGAGATCACCTAATCCAACCCTCTGCAGAGGCAGGTTCACCTAGAGAAGGTTGCATAGGAATGTGTCCAGGTGGGTTTTGAATGTCTCCAGAGATGGAGACTCCACCACCTCTCTGGGGAGCCTGTTCCAGTGCTCTGTCACTCACAGTAAAGAAGTTCCTCCTCATGTGTAGATGGAACTTGCCACATTCAAGTTTGTGTCTGTTAACTCTTCACCAGCACTTCTCAGACAGGTAGAACTCAATAAACTGTTGTCCTTAGATGGTGTAAAACTGTGGCTTTTTGTGCATTTTTGGTTTTTGTTGTTTGGGTTTTTTTAATTACTGAAAGTTTATCAGTTTGGGGGAGGGGGAGAAAGAAGAAACTTTAACAAGGGTTCAGCTAGCAAAATTTGTGTGTGAAATACATAAAAGTAATGAGTCTAGAGTTAATCTGAACTATTTGCTTATTTTTATTTGTGTGTCAAGAATTTGAGTAAGCAAATCATCTAGCAGTTCATTATAAACAGATGTTCTCACTATTAGGATGTGATAAAATTACTAATTTTCTTCACGTGAAATTTACTAAAGGCTCCTTGGACTTAATTTTAAATTATTATTTGAATATTTAAATTTACTACCTTGCTACCAGAAACCTGAAATATTTAACTTTTATACTGGGTAACTTTTAGTGCCTTCAGGTCAGAAAGCAAGGACTTTGAAACTCTGTGGAATTGCCCATTGTTGCAGGTGCTGGCTCACAGTACCATGAAAACCAGTCCTGGAGGTACCTTCTTCTCTTCGCCGTGCTCCGCTCCCCCTCTCCCTTCCACCTCACGTACGAACACCCAGATGAAGGGTCAAAGGGAAGTAGAAGAGAAGATGGATAAGAAACAAAATTAGCTGAAGGTTTTATTTATGTTGATCATGCAGTGGATAAGATAGTCCCTTGACATTTAGCACTGACCTGCAATTACTTCCTGCTGGGGATGCTGCTGCTTCCAGGACACTGGTAATGGAAACAATGACGCCCTTCCCTTTTGTACTGAAACAGCTTCTTTGGTAGCTCCCAAGCAGTAAAGAGAAAAGGACAAAATCTGGATGCAGATGAGAAGTAGAACAAAATGTTGTAGACTAAAGGAGTTATGAATTAGTATAGAGACAAAGATGGGGGGTGGTTTTGTTTTTCTTTAGTTTTTTTTTTTTTAATCCCCTGCACCTTCTCTGCCTCTCAGTAGGAGATCTGGAAAGGAAAAATACATTTCTCTGCACCAAGCCCTGCTGATGGATTTCCTACAATGTTTAAATGCAATGTTCTCTGTAAGCTGGCACTGAACCTGGATTTTCTCTATTTCAGAACTTTTCTTTCTACTTCTGTGAAGCTTATTCATCATAATGTTTGGATAATACGAGTCAAATAGAGCTTGAAACTGAACATGAAGTTTTGCTTACTTAAACACTCAGTACACTTTGGTCATCTTATAAAATGAGATGCATTTCCTGGGATGGAGAAAAATGCCTTAATTGTATTATTTAAAGTTTAATTGAAAAATACAAGATTTAGATAGTAAGACTACGTGGGCATATCTGAGCATGGATTTCCAAATCTCAGAATGCTTGAAACTTCAATCTTAAATTTATCTTTATGCAATTATTCAGAGCTTTGACTTCCCTGCCAGTGAAACATTTGTTGTTTTGCTAGTTAGGCACTTAAAACATGTCAGTATGCATGCTAAATCACCTGTCAAATTACTGGAGCCTTTAATAAATTTATGTTAATGCATTTCCAGTTAGTATACCTGAAAACTAGTATTTTTTTTTCTCTTACAGAAGAAATAATTCTGCTAATACTATATATCATGAAAAAATATTTTAGATTAATTTTTTCTTTTTGGCATTTTATTACTAGAATATTGAAGGCTTTATGCCTGGAATTCAGAAACAACTGTTCTGTTTTTCCTATAGGACAGATCTAGCTCTGTACCTGTCGAGATTAGAAGAAATTTCACCTACAACAGGTAGAGCTCTCATGTCCCTTTGATACAAGCTATTGCAAACTTGGAAATGGTTCTAGGCCGTTGTCCTTTCTACTTGTGCTATACACTGCAGGAACAGATTTATTTTACTTAGTTCAGTGCACCCTCTACATCAATACTGAGTTGTTTTTCTAGTTTGATATTTGTTTTTTTTCTCGTAGGTAAGAATAAATAATACATGTGGGGGTTCCTTCCAGTTTACTTTTGAAGAATATCCCTTCTGAATGGGAAGCTTTACTTGTATTAGGTATGCTGGGGTGATAAGTAGTTACTTCAACTTTTAATCTCAGCTATTTCACATGAATCTTTGTCCTGATCTTTCTTTGGTTACAGGTGTTGGGCTCCACACCACAAACGGGCTCCACACCTCTTTTACCATAGAAGTTGCCTGACTGTGGAGTCAATGTTGCTGTAAACACAGATTCCATCATAGAGGCCTAATATTACAGTAGTCTTAGTTGCCATTCAGTTAATATTCATACAGTAACTGCCATTGTCTTGTTTAGAAGCAGCTTTTGTATAAAAAAGATTATCATGAGTGCCTCTGTTGGGTACTACTTACATTTTTTCCTTTCCCTCTAAATGGGAGGGAAGAAAAATCAGAGAAAAGCCAGGCTAAAAATTCAGGTTATTGCAGTTTCCCTGTTAATGTGATGACTGATTCTTAATGTAAAATCAGTGAAACATGAGGGTTATCAGAAGCTTGCATGTCACTGTGTAATTTGTTTGGATCAAATAGCCCTAATAGTTCATGATTAAAAGTAAGACTTCTTTCTTTCTTTAAATCTTAGGCAAGCACCTAAAGAAGCCAATAAAGGAAATTACAAGGTTATGCTCACTAGCATGTACTTAAATCTTTTTATTTGGTGCAGCTCTGAACAGTGAGTATTGCGTGTAACTGGGGAAGCAGTGCCTCGCTTTGATTTTACACTAACTAGAGGGAATGGCTAAGAGTTTATTCTGGACTTGACAACAAGTCATTAAAAAGGCTGATAGGTATCAATGTAGTGGAAACAAAAAATGTAACCCCATATTTTATTTTAGAAAGTAAATTTAGCTGTGTATATTGGGTGTGAGAGAGCATTATAATCTTTTGTATTTGCTTTACAGTTGTATGGAATAAAATTTTGTCCTTCTAGTTCTCAAAAATTACGTGACTTGTGAACATATGAATGCTATTTCTGTTTTTCTGATGCAAGAGAGCCCCTACAGTGATAACTCCTCCAGGGTTTATTGTCCCTAACAAGGTCTCTTTTAAAACCTGCTGTGGCTGTAGATTCTAACTTCAGAAACTGCCACTTCTCTCCTAATTACAAATGGAACAGATGCACTTACCTAACACTTTTAAATATTTTAATGGTTTTTACTTAGTACCAAGCTGTCTGAAGTATTCTTGTGAATGACAAAAAGCATAATGTATCAAAGCTTGAGTTTTAGTCTAAAGAAAGGTTTTTAGTCAACTCCTGACTTCTTCGGCTTCTTTTGCCTTTTAAATTTAGGGAGAGGTTAGCATAGAATTAGCACAGCATCTGTAGTTCTGTAAATACTTCTCTAAATTTGTTTGGGTTTAGAAACTGCTTACTTTAATCACTACTTACAAGTGGTAGTATATTTTCACCTGATTGGTTTAAATGTTAGTTTAAAACAAATCCACAAATGCCATACAGGGGGTTACTCTAGATTTGCTTTATTTAACAAGTCAGAGTTGGGCCATCACCTCAGTGAATGGCAAAGGATTGATAAAATTTGACACACATATATACTCTTAACACAATATTAAGTAATCAATATTCTTCTTAAAAGTCCTCTGTGTTTTTCCCCAAACTCTCAGTTCTCAATCCATTATTAATCTTCAGCCGTTCTTTGCCATCTTGCTTCAGTTCCTCTTCAGATGTCACAGGGACTACCCATCTATTATCATGTCTTATATAGAATAGAAGATTAATCTATTCATAGCCATTATTGACTCAGCTGGACTGGGTTTTAAACCAGCCATGGTAAGGGCTGTACAGGAGACAATGAAATGCATTCCCATGGATATTAAGGTATTATTCTACAACACCAGCATTCTGTTAATCTTCCATTATTCTATAATGTCCTATTCTTCTCTAACTTCTAACTTAGCTAATCATCTTAAGGGCCTGTTTTCCTTTACAGTGAAGTTTGAAACACCTTTTAATTTTATTATCTTAAAGGATACAAAGCCAGAACACAGCGAAGAACAATGTTCGTTACCCAAAACCCCTTTAATGTGACAGAGAACAACTGCTCCCCAATCAAGAGTATACCAAGATGCTTGTAGTTTTAAGGGTTTACCTGCAGCAGTAAAATCCTCACTTAAAGGTGAGGCATTTCAGAAAAGTAGTAAAAGAAAGATCATTAGGGGCACTGTAGTAGTAAGGTACAAATTATACTGGAATGGAAGGGCAAGAGTGATTTTTGTATTAAAGAAACAGGATAAAATATCTGTTGGTGAATAATACTGGATGTTGTTTGGACTTCATGGGAAAAGTTCTATAAGGTTAAATTAGTAATTGGCTATCAAGATTGTATGGTATCAAGTACATGAGGATTTTAATGTCAAAATCGTATCTAAGTCTCTATAGGTGAGTTTGTCTTAAGGTGAGAGAGAGCATTGTTCCATTAATGCAGGATATAGAATGACCAAAGGAGATACAGGAGGTGAAAAAACCACAGCATCATAACAGGGAGTTGTTCTGAACACTGACACAGAATATGCACGTACTGGTATACAAATCAGGCTGCCTGGGGAGGTGGTTGAGGCCCCACCCCTGGAGACATTCAAGGTGGGGCTTGATAAGGCTCTGAGAAACCTGCTCCAGTTGAGGATGTCCCTGCTCTCAGCAGGGAGGTTGGACCAGATGACCCCTGGAGGTCCCTTCCAACCCAGATGTTTCTATGTTTCCATAACGGTGTGTGTTATGTTTGCTTCGGCCATGCTTAAAACTTTCTGGTGTCTTAGTAACAGAACTGAGGGAGCAAACAAAACCCCCAAAAAACCAAAAACAACCCCCCCAAAAACAACAACAAAAACACACACAACCACACAAAAATACCCAACCACCAAATAAAATTTTAAAACCACTATAGTAGAGTCCCATTTCTTATGTGGGAGAAGGAAGATGAAGGAATAGTCATCACAAGGTTTTCTTGCTACTTCCTCTCCTGTTCAAAGATTAGTTCTGATTAATATTGGGAATGCTTCTATTTGCTATATTTCCTTCAGTAGTTGTGTTTAGCTCTCCAGATGATCACATTTGGTAGTGGAATGGATAGGAGAGTATCAAAGATCCTCTTTGATAAGACTTTTAGTTCCTCGAAGACCTTACATTTATTGCTAGTTGTGGAAGATGTCTAGAAGATGACAGCTTTCTTCTCCAACACAGCTGTCTGAAATGGCAAAAGAAAAGATCTACATCTCACTAACCCTGTAATGTGTTAGCATAACACACACGAGCACTGATTTGAAGTGTTCTTCAGGAAACTGTAGCCTAGAAAGGTTGAGAAAGAGCACACAGGTCAGCATCTCTAACAGCTTACTGATTTTTGACCATTTTAGCTTTTTGAAATAATGTGTACAGTCTCTAACTGAAAATGTGTATGATGATTGATCTGGATGGTTTGACAGGAATATTAAAGTCTGTTTTTTCATTGCCACCTGTATTTTAGTAGATCAATGTATTTGTCTAAAGACTTGCTTCCTGCTGCAGTGTAACACAGGCAAACGGAAAAGCTGCTACACCAGATCTCATGTTTCCAAGTTCCCCAATGTGTAAAAGTAGGTCAAAAATTGCATAAGATGCCATTACTGGAAACTGCTGTAGGCTGACTTGCATATAAAAACTCAGCAGTGCAGCTAGCAAATGCATTCTGACAAACAGAAATGCAGCCATGACTTAAAACATGACAAGAGAGCTCTCTGAAATTTCCCTAGGACATGAACGGCTGTTGGAATCAGCCACTGAAATGTCTTTGCCTCTTGAGTTCATGTTCCTGCTGTTTGCTGAGCCAGAGTCTCCTGCTTGGTTTGTCAGAGATTTCACATTGTTCTTTTCTGCAGGGAGCTCAGGCATAAGGCTCCTTAATTTGTTCTGGATCTCAAAAGATGCATTATGTATTTTCCAGTTTCCCGAGCTCCTCTTAAGAACAAACATACGCAGCACAGTGAAAATCATGTAAAGTTAAGGATCTCTAATAGCTTTTCCACTGACTGAACAGTTGCTGGTGATTAGCAATGGCCAGTGGGAGGTTGTGGAGGTAGGTGCAAAAGTCCTTGCACCCAGGAGCAGTCAGTGCTGTTAACACTAATGTGGCCTGTGGAGCACTGAACAGAGTAGAGTGCTTGTGTTTTTGCTGTTTTGAAGCACTGTTTCATAGCTTCAGCACAGAGGGGGAATACGCGCCTAGGTGTCCTATTTATATGGTATTTTACATTCTTTACAGAGTTACAAAGATGTGTAAACAGAAGGAAAAGAAAATAATTCTGGAAATATATAGTATCACCTTCAAAAGCTCATCAGTGTGCATCCTGTGCCCATGAAACCAGACTCCTCGCTTGGTTAGCAATGTTGGCCCACTCTGATCCTGTGCTCTTGTACCTCTTCACTACAGTGGGCAGCATCAGGAACA
The DNA here is from genome assembly GCA_024605025.1 of Megaceryle maxima. NCBI lineage: Eukaryota > Metazoa > Chordata > Aves > Coraciiformes > Cerylidae > Megaceryle > Megaceryle maxima. The sequence continues at coordinate 23,472 of JANHGN010008929.1, forward strand.
TCATGGGCCACCTACCTTCAGGTTTTGTATCTTTCAAGTCTGACCACTGGTAAGGACAGTCCTCTGTATTTTCTTTTTTTATTCTGATATTTTCAAATTGTCTTTTTCTAACACAGGTTTAACTGGTTGAATAGAAACAAGAAAAAACCTCCCAGACTGAGGCATTATATCCATTAGCAATCAGAGCGGGCTCTATTTGACTGCAGTTATCTTTTAATGCAGTATAATTATTTTAACTTTGAACAGGATATTGGTCATAAAATGTACCACTTGATAAAGCATTTTTCCCAAGGTTTGAAATAGGGTACTCTATGAAATGAATTAATGAGACCTATGTCCGAGTTTGGCAAGAATTCTTTGGAGTCTGCAGTTCTTTACGAAAACTCTTCAGCAATGAATTGTGTCTCTGGTGGTACGCTCGTTATCAGCTCGTCACACATTGTCTACATTTTAATGAATAGAACTCACACAGGAACACACACAATCATACAGTTACATGGGCTGGATGGGTTAATGTACAAACCCGATCAGATCTCTGCCAGTGCAAAAGCTTCTGCCCCTCATTTGCTGCTCAGAGGCCAGTACTGGTCTAATAAATACTGGGATATAGTTGACTCAGTCATTTGGCAATAGACAGAAGAGATATTCAATATTAATAGTCTTAATATATTGCCTGAAGTCAGAAAAGTGTAGGTGGGAGCTTGGCAGAACACGAAGAAAGTCTGTAAGCTTATACTTGGCTTTAGTCATGCTAATGAGATGATGATAAAACATCAAAGATGAGAAGGTTCAAAAGTAATAATAGCAAGAAAAATCCTGGGCTTACATCAGAATGGCAAGCCTGACTGCAAACAGCCACCAGCTGTATTAATTTACATCTCATACAAAGTTACCTTATTAGCAATAGCTATAGCAGCTGCTTCTACAATTTGGTTAATTTACTATTAATAATACTTAATTACTTTGTTACGGTAATGTGAAAATGTTATCTCAGTGTTAAGATTACTATCATGAAAAAAAAAAGAAAGAGACATCCCTCAAAGGGTGTCTTGCAATTTTTCCATCTTGGTGTTTTTGTTTGCAGATTCTCCAGGGGTGTTTGTATTTCTGGACTCCTCAATGTATTTAAAACAGTTAAGTTGTTTAAACTTTAGAAACTTGCCAGTGATTAGATCTAACTTTTTAGCTGAATCACTTTTTTTCCCCAGTTAATACCATACAGATTTCACATACTTAATATGAATGTGTTCTCCTTGTCACGATTATTCTGTTTTACTCTAATTGTACGTTCAGAATTTTGAAATAATAATCTTTCTTCCTCGTGGTGAGAGGCTCCCTGAATTTCCTAAATCCAGTCAGGTAGTCCATACAAGGTCTAACAGTTGGAGAAGTTCCAGGCACTGCTGTGGAAGGCTTTAAAAGGAGAACGGGTTAAAGCATCTATCGGAAACTTGAGTTTTGATCACTGTTTCTGTAATTATTTTTCAATGAAAATAGACTTCTCAATTCTGTATCTCATTGCTGAGATACAGCAGGCTTCAAACTCTGGGATTTCCTGTAAAAAAAGCCCTTGTGATGGGGCTTGTTTTGAGTGTGGATCATGGCAGCCAGATCAGTGTGCAAAGGCGTTGGTATTTCACTGCAGACAGAAGGGGGGACTTCTCCTCCCTGGTCTGTACCAGCTGAAATCAGCCCGTGAAAGACACGAATGTTGATTCGTCTTCCAGACTTGTAACATTGCTCCCTAAGTGGAGTTGTTTATTGCAGGTAGCTATGAACTAGTGGTTTTAAGAGATTCAGTTGGGTGAAGGGGTCTTGCCAGTCAAGCTTTGCTAATTCCAAACTCTTCACAAATCAAGATTGTTTAGAGAATCACTAAGGTTAGACATGACCTTCAAGATCATCAAATCTAACTCTCTACTAAATATAATCAGGACCACTCAACCATGTCCTGAAGTGCTACATCTGGATGTATTGAACACATGGGACTCCACCCCCTCCCTGGGTTGTCTGTTCCCAGGCCTCACCACTCTCTCAGTAAAGAAATTTTTCCTAACATCCAACCTAAACCTCCCCTGGAGCAACTTAAACTCATTTCCTCTTGTCCTATCACCTCGGAAAAGAGACCAACCCCCACCTCACTACAACCTCCCTTCAGATAGCTGTAGAGAGCAATAAGGTCTCCTCTCAGCCGCCTCTTCTCCAGACTAATTAAGCCTAGACTGCTCTAGGCTATTAAAAGGTTGGTTTAGCCTAAGAAACAAACCCGTCGCGTGCCCTGGCCGCTGGGCCGCGAGCACCCGCGCGCCCGGGCGGTTGGAAGGTGAGGCGCTGGCGCGCGCGGAGGCTGTTAGCCGTTGGCGAGAGGGCGGAGGAGACGTTCCCGCCGCGCTGCCGCCGCCGCTTCTCCGCGGGGAACTGGGACGGTAGGTGAGGGAGAGGGAGCCAAGGGGGGAAAGGGACAGCTGCCTTCGCCGGGCCGGCGCCGCAGAAAGGGGGGCGGGGAGGGTGGGCAGCGGCGGAGCGGCCGGTAGAGATGCGGCCCCCGCGGTCAGCGCGGTGCCTGGCGGTAACTGAGATAAACGCCGCCTCGGTCGGCATTCCTGGCCTCGGAGAATGAGAGGCTTAATTCACGGGAAGGGAGGGATCGAGCAGGTCAAAGCTTGTGTGTATCTGGCAGAGCTATAAAGACAAATCAGTCGGTGCTTCCAGACGATGTGATGTGTTTGGACCTTACTCTCTGCAGGTGGGGGAATCACAGAATGGTAGGGGTTGGAAGGGACTTCCAGAGTCCAACCGCCCTGACAGAGCAGGACCAAACCTAGGGCAGATCACTCAGAAATGCAGGTCTTACAGACAGGTCTTGAAAGGCTCCAGAGAAGGATATTCCACAACCTCTCTGGGGAGTCTGTTCCAGGCTCTGTAACCCTGACAGTCAAGAAGTTCTTCCTCATGTTTGAGGTGGAACTTCCTGTGCTCCAGATTGAATCCCTTGTCCCTCGTTCTATCACAAGGCACAAGAGAAAAGAGGTTGTCCCTGCCCTCTTGACAGCCAGCTCTCTTGTATTTATAGACATTAATTAGATCCCCTCTCAGTCTTCTCCTCTCCAGACTAAACAGCCCCAGGTGTCTCAGCCTTTCCTCCTAAGGCAGCTGTTCCAGCCCCTTCAGCATCCTCATAGCTTCTGTTGGACTCTCTCAAGTAGGTCTCTGTCCCTCTTGAACTGGAGAGCCCAGAACTGGACACAATGCTCCAGGTGAGGTGTCACTAGGGCAGAGTATAGAGGGGAAGGAGAACCTCCCCTTGATCTGCTGGACACACTCAGTGCACCCCAGGATACTATTGGCCTTCTTGGCCACAAGGGCACATTGCTGTCCCATGGATAACTTGTCTATCAGGACTCCAAGGGCCTTCTCTACAGAGCTACTCTCTAGCAGATCACCTCCTAACCTGCACAGGTGCATTTTATTGTTCCTTCCCAGCTGCAGGACTCTACACTTGCTCTTGTTAAACCTCATTAGATACCTCTTTGCCCAGCTTTCCAGTCTGTCCAAATCTTGCTGAATGGCCACACAGCCTTCAGGTGAATCAGCCAGTCATCCCAGTTTCGTGTCATCAACGAACTTGCTGAGAAGACACTTTGTCCTGTCATCGAGGTCATTGATAAAGATGTTGAACAGGACTAGACCCAGCACTGATCCCTTGAGGACTCCACTAGTTACAGCTCTCCAGCTGGACTCTGCACAGTTGATCACGACTCTTTGGACTCTATTGTTGTAGCTTGTTGTTCTGTCTTTCCTATATAGTACGTAGCCATCCATGACAACATTCCAGTCGTGGGACCTGTCCCATCATGTTTCAGTGATTGCAATTGTATCATAGCTATGCAACCTAACCCAGATCTCCAAGTCCTCCTGCTTATTCCCCATGCTCCGTGCATTGGTATATAAGCATTTCAAAGAGGGAGTCAAGCAATTAGTTTTAATTTTTGGCATCTGACCGTTCCCAGCCACTTCCATGGTTAGTAACCTATTAGTGAGCCCTATGTTTTTGTTGCATTTGTTACCGTTTCCTATCTCGAGTGGGACTGCAGACAAAAGACCATCCTTAGAGTCTGGTTTTATTCCCTTCCCCCTTCAGGCCTAGTTTAAAGCCCTTTCAACAAGCCCCATGAGCTCCTGTGTGAGGATCCTTTTCCCCCTTTGAGACAGATGTACTCCATCCATCACCAGCAGACCCGGTGCCATATAAACTTCCCCGTGATCAAAGAACCCAAAATTTCGACAGTGGCACCAACCCCTGAGCCATGTGTTGATCAGGTGTGTTTTCCACCCTCTTTCAGTATTTTTCCCTGCCACTTGAGGGATTGATGAAAACACCACCTGCACACCTGAGCCTTCAACCCCAATGCCTTGAAGTCCTTTTGAAGAGCCTTTGGACTTCTTTTTGCAATCTCATCATTGCCAACCTGGATGAGTAGCAAGGAGTAATAACCAGAGGGCTGCACCAGACCAAAGAGTTTCCTTTTTGCATCTCTAACCCGAGCCCCAGGGATGCAGCAGACTTCCCTGCAGGATGGGTCTGGTTGACAAATGGGCCTCTCTGTTCCCTTGAGAAGAGTCACCCACTACAGTTACCCTCCTTAACTGAAGAAGTCCTAAGGCATGGGGGTGAGTAACAAACCCTGGACAACTCACTGGATGCATCTTCATCATCATTTGCCTGGCCCTCAAGTTCTTGAATCATAGAATCGTTAAGCTTGGAAATGACCTGCAAGATCATCAAGTCCAACTGTCTACTAAATATTACCAGGACCACTAAACTGTGTCCTGAAGTGCCACATCTAGACATTTTTTTAATCACCTTCAGGGATGGTGACTCCACCCCCTCCCTGGGCAGCCTGGTCCAAGGCCTCACCACTCAATAAATTTTTTTCCTAATATCCAAACTAAACCTCCCCTGGTGCAACTTAAGTCCATTTCCTCTTGTCGTATCACTAGTCACCTGGGACAAGAGACCAACACCCACCTCACTACAACCTCCCTTTGGAAGCTGTAGAGAGTGATACGGTCTCCTCTAAGCCTCCTCCAGACTAAAGAACCCCAGGTCCCTCAGGCACTCTTCATAAGACATTTTCTCCAGACCCTTTACCAGCCTAGTTGCCCTTCTCTGAACTTGCTCCAGCACCTCAATGTCTTTTTTTTATACTGTGGTGCCCAAAACTGAGCCCAGTGCTCAAGCTGTGGCCTCACCAGTGCTGAGTAAAGGGGCACCATCACTTCTTTGCTCCTGCTGGTTTTGATAGAGGCCAGGATGCCGTTGGCCTTCTTGGCCACCTGGACACACTGCTGGCTCTTGTTCAGCTGGCTGTCCACCAGCACCCCCAGGTACCTTTCTGCCAGGCAGCTTTCCAGCCACTCCTCCCCAAGCCTGTAGTGTTGCCTGGGGCGGTTGTGACCAACGTGCAGGACCTGGCACTTGGCCTTGTTAAACTTCAGCCCACTGACCTCAGCCCATCAATCCAGCATGTCCAGATCCCTCTGCAGAGCCTTCCTGCCCTCAAGTAGACCAATGCTCCCACTCAATTGGTATCCTCTGCAAATTTGCTGAAGGTGCCCTTGATGCCCTCATCCACATCATCAATAAAGCTATTAAACAAGACTGGCCCCAAAACTGAGCCCTGGGGAACACCGCTAGTTACTGGCCACCAACTGGATTTTTCTCTGTTCACCACAACTCTCTGGGCTTGGCCATTCAGGCAGTTTTTAACCCAGTGAAAAATGCAGAATGCTGTGGGAGACAAAGGCCTTACCGAAGTCCAGGTAGACAATATCCACAGCCTTTCCATTGTCCACCAGGCAGGCCACCCTGTCATAGAAGGCTATCAGGTTTGTTAAGCAGGACCTGCCTTTCCTGAACCCATGCTGACTAGGCCTGATCATCTGTGCTCAGTGATGTGCTGAGTGAGCACACCCAAGATGAACCACTCCATAATCTTCCCTGGCACTGAGGTCAGGCTAACAGGCCTGTAGTTCCCTGGATCATCCTTCTAGCCCTTCTTGTTGATGCGGGTCACATTAGCGAACCTCCAGTCATCTGGGAGCTCCCCTGTTAACCAGGGCTGTTGATTAATGATGGAGAGAGGCTTGGCACACTCCTGTGCCAACTCGCTTGGCATTCTTCAGTGGATCCTGTCTGGACCCATAGATTTGCGGATCAAATCTTACTCTGCTCTCCATCCCTGTCTTCTAGTTCAGGGTGCTGAAGACCCTCAAGATAACTGGTCTGACTATTGA
>JANHGN010008930.1:0-10404 GCA_024605025.1 Megaceryle maxima
TGTGGCAGCGGCGCCGAGGAGAGGAAGAGGAGGAGTAGGGGGGGAAGCGTTTTTAATTCATTTTCGTTCCAAATTCCGCATTTGGAGTCTCTGCAGCCAGCCGGACTTGTGGTGGTGGTGTGGGTGGTGGTTGTGCGTGGGGGGTGTTTTTTTTAGTTTTTTTTGTTTGTTTGATTGATTTTTTTGTTTTGTTTTGCCTTTTTTTTTTCCCCCTCCACCTCCCCCTCCTCGGTCAGCGGGGAGAGGAGCCGGGGGGATCCCGCTAGGGCAGCCCCGGCCCTGCGCCGAGGGACGGAGAAGCTGTTGTTGTTTTGTAATAAGATTGTCTGGGTCGCACCCCCCTCTTCCCCCCCCTCGCAGCCCTCCCAGTTTTTGTGTCTCTCTGCGCGCTGCCTCCGTGTGCGGTGTTTGAAAATGGAGGTTGAAGATGCAGACTGCCAGCCCCGATGTGCCTCATGTTTGCGGCTCCTGTGCACGATGTACCACTGCAGCCAGCGCTGAGGGGAGACGGCGGCGCCCCCCGCCCCGGAGCCCGGCCCGCCGCCCCGGAGACAGCGTCGCCCCGGGGCTTTCATGCCTTGTTGTTGCCGTTAATACATCTTGAGTATCTGTGTATTTTTGGTGTGGTTGCTCCGGAAGATCAACACCCAGGGACCTCAAAAACCCTCCGGTTTGCCAGTCCGAAGGGTCTTGTTGTTTTGGTGTTTTTGTGTTGGGTTTTTTTTCTTTTTTTTCATTTCTTGAGGCAACGTGGATTTATTTATCTTGCTTCTCGTCCGCCTTTTGCCTCCTTCGTTATTTTTAGAGGACGGGGAGAGAAAAGAAAGCGAACAATTTCGGACTTCTTGTTTTGTTTTGTTTTCGGAAAGGGGGATTTTGTCCAATTAAAAAAAGAGGAATGAAGTCTGGCGCTGGAGGAGGGTCCCTCACCGTCGTCTGGGGGTTTCTGCTCGTCTTCGCCGCACTTTGTCTGTGGCCAACAAATGGGGAAAGTGAGTACGGTGCGTTTCAGTCTTGGGGGGGTCGGCGAGGGGACCCCGGGGCGTGTGAGGGAGCCGCGGAGGGGTTCCCGGTGTGGGCGTGGGGGGGCTGCCTGTGAGGGAGAGTGAGGGCGTCGGCTGCTTATGTTGTGTTTGGGGGTGTGTGCGAGGGTGTGTGGGGGTCCCTGCGCGAATGTGTCTGAGGGTGTCGGTGAGGGGGTGTTCCCTGTGTGTGTGAGGGGCTCCCGCTGTGTATTTGGGGGGCTTCTTGTATGTTTGGGGCTGTGTGTGTGAAGTGCTCCCTCTGTGTGTGGCTGGGTGTGTGAGGGGCTCCCGGTGTGTGTTAGGGCGTATGTGTGAGGATTTCCCTGTGTGTTTGTGTCTGCGTGAGGGGTTCCCTGTGTGTGTGGCGGGGTGTGTGAGGGGCTCCCGGTGCGGGTGAGTGTTTGGTGGGGGTGAGGGGGAGCTGTACGTGAGCCGTTCCGTGTGTGAGGGGCTCTCTTGTGTGTTTGGGGGGGTTTCCTGTGTTTCTGGGGCTGTGTGTGTGACGGTCTGCCGCGGCGCGCGCCGTTTCCCGCCGCGCCGCGCGGGTTGCGCCCCTGCCCGCGGGGATGTGCGTGTTTTCCTCCTGTTACTCGTCTGCTTCTCCAGCACGTTTAACAACCCCCGGCTGTATGTCTCCCTCCCCCCCATCCCTTCCTTCCCCGGGGGTGTCTGGCTGGTTTGACACAGGGGATCGGCAAAAGCCGCAGCCCCCAACCCGGAGGAGTGGGTCGTGATGCCCACCCGTCCTCTCCTTTGTGTTTCCGCCACCTGATCCGCGCGCTGCTCCTAACCCCGCTCCAGAGCCCGGTGCGGTGTTTAGACCTCTGCAGCCAGGGCTGCGAGCTGCGTAGTAAACACTTGCAGGCTGGGAAGAACTGTGCTTTCTCTCCCCGCGTGGAAAGAGCTTGATCTCTGTCAATATTTGAGGCTATATGCAATAACCTGCCATAGTGAGTGAAGAATTCCTGGAAACAAGCGCCTTGCCTTTTATTGCCGCTTTACTGCCGAGGAAGGGTTTCACTCGCTCTGCTCGGGGTGAATTACGGTGGCATCCCGCAATCTAAAGGTCACAGTCCACTGCTAATATTTATTAAAAATAATTCTACGTTGACACTCTACGTGTGGGTGTAAACAGAACTGTTTGACGGCCAGATGGACTATATTCTTAAAGGTGATTTTTGGCTTTTGAAGCAGCTGCGTTGCATCCAGCATTAAGGTTCGTGCAGCTGGCACCGTGCGAGCTGTTTCCTCCGGGCGGGCGAGCGAGCGCTGCGCCGAGAAAAACGTGGATCATTGTGCGCGGCCGCGCTGCCAGCGGCCGGGTCCCCAGCGCACGGAGGCGCCTGGATCCCTCCTTCCCTTTATCGGCCGATGGATCGCGGTTTCTGTCCGTCCGTCTGTCTCGCCTGGCGGTTGCAACAGTCCCGACTTTTGTTTTCGTGCGTTTCAAACCTGTGATGATCTTGCGGTGCCCGCCCCCTTCGGGCGCAGGGGGAGATCAAGGGGGTAGGGATGGCTGGCTCTGCGATTGATTAGACTGCAATCATCACCGTATCAATCCCGGTGCTGATCCGTTTTCTTTTGGTGTGTCGGGCTCCCGCTGGATTGAGGATCTTGCATGAAATTAGCTTTCTGGAGTGTCTCTATAGACAGAGAGATGGTAAATGTGCCTTGGAGCCCAACCATTTAAAAAACTGCTCCCTCTCCTTCGGCGTCTGCAGAAACAGGGATGTTTCTTTACTGCATCTTGATGCTTGCTTCTGCTCTGTGTTTTTTCAACATACTCCTTGAACTGTTGTGTGCCTTTCGCTTTCAAAAAGATACACATTGTTGGAGGGAAGAAACGGAGGGATCAATTTTCTCCATTTTAAATGTAAAGGGAAAGAATTTAGGAGCTAGAGGGCTCTTGTAAAAGTAATAGTTTCAGGTTGAAAAGAAGGGGAAGTTCTTTGGATGCACTGACAGTGAGACTAGCTACAAAAAAAAAAAAAACGAGCAAGAAGCGCGTAGATGGGAGTCTGTTATGCATGTTGAACAATATTATGTTTCATTAGCCAGTGAATGCCAATTAACTCCTTGCAAATTAAGGCCCAATTTAGGCTTTTGCATTGCAGTGGAAGGGCCAGCTTGGGCTGGAGAGCTTCAGTCTACTTTCACGAGTTGAACTTTTTGGCTAGGGAACTTTTCAAGAGGGAAGATTAATCTCTCGAGTTTAAAAACAAAACCTCAGTCAGTCCCTTTCTTCAGGGAAGGGCTTACAAAGGACTGGCTAGTGTGGAGAAACAGAACAGGAGAGGAGGAGGAGATCTGGTGTGTCCTTAAAATTGCTAGGATACTTGCTTAGAATTTTATTTTTTCCTTGTCTTACCTGGTACAGAACATCTTCAGATAAAAATGTTCACCCAGCTTTGGCAGTAAAATAATGCAGGAAGAGTACGTTAGGATTTTAGGTTCCAGTCCTCTGAAGTGTTTGCTGTTGCCACTTAGGTAAAATGACCCAATTAAGAACCTCCCAAATGAAATACCTTCTTCTGAAGATCTAGGCATTTAAATATGGGAAGATACGGTGAAAAACTTGTCTAAGCTGAATACTGCCTCTAATCGATCGTCTTTGTAGTTTACAGTTTAATAGCCTTTGTTTTCATGAGTTACTGCTGAAAGAATTTTGCTGTTAGGAGGAAAAATGATCTCCAGAGCAGATGTTTTGCATCTCTTCATATTCTTCTCTCTCCCCACAATAGTGGAAGGAAGATTAATCTTAATTTTTATTTGTTTTTCATATATACTGTGTCATAGCTAAAAGGCACTTCCATTTTCGGTCAAACAAGCAAGGCATTCCTAAATAGGAATACAAAGGAGTTACAACTGGAGGGGAGAGACCCATCCCTTTAATGCTAAATTATATAAAATCTGTTCATGGTTTTATGACAGAAACCTCTTTAAAATGCAGGTAGCTTCAGTGGAAAGCTTCCGATTCAAAAACAGTTGTTAAAAAATTCTAGGAATTTCCTGAGATTTTTTTTTTTTTAGAATGGCACAAAAATAAAAATAAAAAGGCCCTTCATTAAGATAAAGTATGTGCTGGTGTAACAATGCATTTGATATGTAAAGCTACAACAGTTGTCAACTGTTTCATCCTAAGGGTGTGTTTATGATGAAACGTAAACATGGTGTTTTCTTCCTTTTCTACCCTGAGTGTGATGGGGTTTTGATTTTCACCCTTTTGTACGTTTACAGAGGGAAGGGGTTAAACATTTAGAATAAAAATAATGGGTTTGGTAATACTTCAGCCTGATAGGTGTCTTGATGGATCTGTACATGGTAGCTCCGAGCTTTTGTTTGTCTATCCAGGCTGTGTTGTATGTTTCTGATGTTAATAAACAGTAGCTCATGCTGTATGTTTAATCTCTCTCCCAGGTTGCTTAGTAAAAACCCTCATGACCTCCTGAGTGTCAGCGTTACACACACCTAGCTTTCGCATCAGCGTTTTCATACACGCCTGGTGGTTAGTGAATGTTGTTAAATGGGAGTTGGATAATTCTTTCTCTAATTGAGGTCGTGAATAGAAAATGCCAGGGCGTTTAAGGAGTTGGTGTCAGCTGGGTTCACCAGGAAGAGGAGAGGAGGAAAGTGTTCAGGGAGTGATGGTGATTGGAGTCCATGGGAAGGAGCGGTATTTTGACTTCTTTGATTGTATTTGTACTTTTAAAGCAGAAAGAACTGGAGCAAAGGCTTGTGTGACTGAGAAACTGAAAGAGTTAGGAAATGCTAAGTGACTTAGCTAATAATCAGGCAAAATGCATTGAGAACGGGCAAAAGCAGAGGAATGAGTGTGGAAAGATGTGTGTTAGAAGTTTCAGTGTGGAACCAACATTTGAAAGAGAGAAATGCCCTTTCTGTAAAACGAAGGAAATTTAGCTTGGGTCTTAAGTGAGATGTGTGGAAAGGAAGGGGCTGTAGAGAATGAGAAAACAGATCAATTAGTTTAACTTCAGTACAACAGAAGGCATGATTTATTTGGTTTAATAGGGAAATGGGACAGATTTGGTAAACTGTTGTGTTAGTTCTTATGTCAGCTTTTCCCTGACCAGTTAGTTGTTCCTTGAAACCAATTCTATAGTTACAGCACAACTCCAGTGATGCTGAAATTGTTTTAATTGAAATAGATACACAAAAATCTAGTTTTGAGGAATTTCCATGTGATGATTTTTGAATCTGTCTTCATGGGTAAATAATTAATTTCTATCAGTATATGTTACCTTGGGAAAAGCTGTTTCAAATCCTGTTTAATTTTCTGCCAAACTGGCATTTGCTAAGAAAATCTTGGAGGAAAATGTCTTCAGTGAGGAGAATTTTATTATTATTTTTTTAGCATCTAACATTTAGAATAAAAACACATTTCAGGGCTGAATCTGTTATCTTTAAAGGACAGTTTCAATTTATGTTTAACTGAAGATTTTTTTTTTTCCTCTTCCCCAATATTTATTTCTTTTCTTTTTACTCTTAGGTAGATTTTACCAGTGATCACTAGAACTGTTAAATCAGTGAGTCCAGAAGAGGCAGTTTTGTTAAATGATTAATTATATTGTGTGTATATTCCATTTGTGTGAATTGTGAGCTACCGCAAACTTCATTGTAGAGAAGTTTGTTCATGGTCCTGAACTTTGAGAAAGAGGAAATAATATATGCAGGAAACCTGTTTTTCTCACGCTGATGTTAACTTAACGATCCCACACAGAAAACAGTTTATCAAGCTCATCATCTGTAATGGCTCTAAAGTTCATAACTTACCAAATGTATGGAATTAAATTATATTAAAAAAAAAAAAGACTATTTCTTTAGATTATCTGTAATTAAATTAAACTTCATGAGCATTATTTTACTTTTCTTTGAAAAAGTGATGACTGAGAAGCAATGGCAACTTTCAGAAGAAGTTAAAGAAGCTTTGGTTTATGGGATGACATACATTCTTATTTGGATTTCAGCGTAAAGCTTTCACATTTGGAAATGCTTAGTGATGTTATCAAGTAGCAGCTGTTTTTTATTTATATGTGTGAGTGCACACATAGGAATGGGTAAACTGCAGTTTATTATTGAAAACTATTGTTTATGCTAAATTTTTTAAAAAGCTGCAGTTTGAGTAATTGTCTCGAGAGTCTCGTAATTGAAGTTGTTGCTGTTTTGTTTCAGTTTATTTCAAATCTTTCTGAAAAAGTTGATCTAAGGTTTCTGGGCTTAGGTGGTAAGGGAGCATGCTGCTTTTAAGAGTTCTGCGTTCAGAAAGACTTCAGGAATGCAATGATGTGTTTGAAAGGTAGAAATACTGTTTTAGTATTTTGATATATTTGACATGTATAATTTTTCTATCACTGTAAATTGTATAGACAGCTTCTTTGTGTAGGTTAGTTGGATTAGTTTTTATGATTTATGAAAGCCACTTTAAAAAGAACAGTTTCAATTTTTATTTTTGTTGTTGTTGTACAAAAGCAGAACTCAACAAACAGTAGTTGATGAAGACACGTTTGTGGTCGTTAGCCAGCTTACCTCGTGTGTGGTTTTTTTGAGTTTTTTTTTTTCCCTCTTAGCCAAGTCATGACAGGTACAATTTGGACTGATTTCTGTAGTACTATATTTGTCCTTTTTTTGTGTCCAAAACTGTCTGAGACAAACTTTGAGGACCGGCAAAGGATTAGCAACATACAGTGTCCATTCATGTATTCCTGTGCTCTGCAAACAGCTGTACCGAGTTGTCAAACTCAAAAGCAATCTCTAGTTCTTTCAGACGGGACTAGTTGTTTTTGCTAAATAAGTTTGATAATAGTTAGGCTTATTAATTAAGGAGATGCATTCTGTCAAAACTGGTGGTGTATTGTGAAGGTTTAACTTGAATTTATCACTGAAAGGTCTTAGTTTTAACCTTTGCAAATGCTAAATACGAGCAATTCCCTTGGGATATCTTTCAAGACACCAATTAACTTCTTCAATGTTGATATCCTCAAGAAGTTGCTGTTGTGGCACAAGATTATTTAAAATGTGCTGAAAAGCAGAACTGTTATTTCTTTATTTACATACCAATTTGCATATGACTTGTAAGCTTTAATGTCATAGAATTTTATTTATTTACTAATTTTGGAATATCCAGACACGTGTATTTCCTATTGCTATGTTCCTTTCTTGGCAAGCTTGATGGTATGAGCAGAAATCAGCATCTGTATGTTTCAGTGACTCCCCAGATAGGTGGTTTTTTTTCAAGGAGACTGTCATCTTTGACCTCACACCCCAATGAAGTACTAACACTATTTCTCTAGAGGAACAAGTTCACTAGTAAATATTTTGGTAGAACAGCAAATGTATGCTTTTGTAGCAACAGAGTCATTTTAGTAATAACTTGGAGCAATAATTCATGTTCATATTGTCACTGAAGAGAAGTGCTAGCCAAGTTGTGCTTTAAGAACTTCATGCTATGCTTATTAACAAAAGTATACAAACAAGAAACTTTTAAAGCATGAAATAGGTGAACTGCACATCTACGTGCTTTAATGTAATAGTTTATAAAATAGGTGTGTGTCCTGCTTTTGTGGATACTTAGTTTGTGAAAGATGTGTGTTCTGTGCAAGTCCAATGACCTAATGAGTTCGTTTGTGATATGGTGCCAGTGAGGCGCATATTATTGAAATAGCTTTGCGACCAGTCAGAGTGAGTGTTATCTGCAAACCTCTTATTGGTGCCATTACATGCTGTAAAGATAGCTCTGTTTGCCTGGAAGTGTGAGCATCACCTCTGATCAAAACACTTTCTCTTACAGGTGGGCTTTTGGAGGCGTTCTTTGCTGAACATCCCTTCTCCTTGGGGTGGGGAGCAGTGTCAGAATGTGACATCAGGCAAATGCAGAGAACGTTAAGAGTTCTTAGCAATGGAGGCAAGCTTGATGTGTGAGACTTTTCCTGCTGTTGAATGGGTGGTGGTCATCTTTACTGATGCCAGAAGCTTTATAGTTTTTTCCTTCAATATGAACAGTGTGCAAATCAGTACACTACTCATTTAAGTTAGCTACTTACATAATAAGTGTTCCAATAGCAGAGGGTTTGATGGGAGTTGGGAAAGAAGAATTTTTTGAAGTTGAGAATGCACGAAATGAATACATGCTGAAGTTGCCAAAGATCCCTTGTACTTTTATCAGAGAGCAGTCTGCTTGAATGAAAGGTACTGTACCTGCTGTTAAGTTTATAAACTTGGTTTATACAGATTACTTTTTAAATTATTCATGACGCTACATTACAAGTATATCTGACAGGTTTAAAATAAATGGCTTGATGGTAAGAGGGAGCATGCATAAATTAGAGCTGGGATAATGTGCTCTTTGAAGTATCTCTTCCATTTGTTACTACTGGAATACAGTAGGTAGCTGCAGCTGAATGTGTGATTCTCAAGTACGGAGTACATCATTATCTTCAAACTGTGTTATAGTGGCAGTTCTTACATAAGACAGATGAGATGAAGTGTCAGGGAGGACTGAGGTGCTTACTTTGTATTTAGTTACATACACATTTCTGATGAAACGTGGAGAGTATTTATGTGATGAAATGTGTAAGCACAGCAGTTGAAAGAGTCTGAGAGTAGCTGTGTGTTGGTAAGGTTACGATAGCATCATAGTGTTTTATTTACTTTTTTCCTTTTTTTTTTTTTTTTTTTTTTTTTGTTAGCATTGCTGTGCGTTTGTAAAAGGTGTTTTAGCAGGGGGTTAGGTTTTGCCTCGCACTTAGTGGGATACTGTATCTGGTTAGCTTATGGATCATTGTAGTGAGCTTGAAGTCTTGATATGCACAAACGGAACTTTGCAAGAGCTTAACTGTTGTGTTTCAAAAAGGTTATTGGTGGGGAAAGAGAATTCCAGATCTCTTGGATGCAAAAACAGCTTCCCCAAACATAAACTGACACAGTGCTGGTTTTCCTGATTTTGTAGATGGGCAGAAGCAGACTTCCAAAGTAGTTTATGGTATAGAAAACAAACTCTAAAATGCTGTGTGATAGAGCAGCCCTCAGAAATAGTCTCAAGGTTTTCTGGAAGTGGAAGGTTTTCTTAGAGATGGACAGTTCAAATCTTAAGTCTTAATCAAACAAGACAGCATTTTGGAGAAAGGTCTGGTGACAGCTGTTCCTAGAAACAGTCTATAACCAAACTTAAAAAAAAAAAAAAAAAAAAAAAAGAAAAGAGAATTGGCTTGGACTTTGTAAGGGCTTTATCCTTGGATCTCACTGGGGTGGTTTCCTCATTATTTGCACTGGCTTCAGTTTAGAATCATAGCCATGTTGTGTTCTCCTACAAATAGGACACTTTGCTTTCCTGCCTCTCTTGTTGCATCCCCTTGGGTCCCTCTATGTGAGAGTAGTATGTACCTTGAAAGGCTTAAAAGCACATTGCAGACACCTCACAGGAGGAGTCAGGGTACTGGCACTGTCCTGTAGGAACAAACGCGTATTTGCACTGCTCATCTGGTCTTAGAGTAACATTTGGCTATAGTGTTGAAATTGCAATGGAAATACCTTGTTCGTCCTATCCCCTGTGCCCTTTGCCAGTAAGGAAACTACTTTTATTGTGGTGTTTTTGTTGCTTTCACCTGAGGCTTTTGATGTGTAGTTAAATTGTTACTGTTGTCTTCTCTAGTCAAATTTCATGTATCCCACTGGGAATTTGGTTTGTTCTTCAAAATACTGATGGAGTTAAATCACAGAACATCAGGGGCTGTAAGGGAACTCGAAAGATCATCCAGTCCAACCCCCCTGCCAGAGCAGGATCACCTAGAGCAGATCACACAGGAAAGCGTCCAGGTGGGTTTTGAATAAGTCCAGAGAGGGAGACTCCACAACCCCTCTGGGCAGCCTGTTCCAGTTCTCTGTCACCCTCACCGTGAAAAAATTCCTCCTCCTGTTTACATAGAACCTCCTATGCCTCAGCTTTCACCCATTGCCCCTTGTCCTGTCATCAGGCATCACCGAGAAGAGCCTGGCTCCCTCCTCCTGGCACTCACCCTTTATGTATTTATAAATAGTGTGGATTGTTCTTAAGCTTTCAGGTGGCTCTACCTTTCTTTTAGCTGGGAACCAGTGTTAAGAGAAACAGTTAACATGAAGATGGCACAGTCCTGTATTAAGAGTTCACAGACCCCCTGGCATGGAGTGGGGGAGGCTACTGGAATTATGATGGTGTCTGGCTGCAATGATGGGATTTTTAGCTGCTGCTTCTCTGGTTGTTCTGTATCCCCAGCAGGTGGAAGCAGCTTGTGGTTCTGTATTGATTGCAGTTAACATCTTTTCAGTTCATTGTGCCTGAAGCTTTGGTGTGTGTGTTGTTTTGTGGTTTGTTTGTTTGGTTTTTTTG
>JANHGN010008930.1:10504-26686 GCA_024605025.1 Megaceryle maxima
TTTTTGGGGGGGTGGGGGGGCGAAGCAGGGTGTGTGGTGGGGGTGTGGGGTTGAGTTTGGTGTACATTTTATTGGTCCCTTGTAAATACTACGTCTCCTGGGAAGTATGGAGAGACTAAACATCCATCTGAGATGCATATAAGCTGCTGTTACTGTGTGTACTTTGCTCTTCTTCCTTGGACCTGAGAGGTACTGAGACTGAGGGAATGAAGGTTGCAAACCAGTAAGTCCGTTTGTGTGTGTAGGAGGACAAGACCAAAGGACAAAGCCTTTGTTAGTCCTATTGCTCATATACCTTGGATATGGAAGTTTAGTTTTAATATGTGATGTTGGTATCTCCTTGAAGCTCTTCCAGGTTTTAGTACAGTTGTTACTGTACAAAAAGAGCAAAAATGGTGTTTGGGAAAAGCATGTTTGTTGTTCCAAACATGAGACTTGGCTTGGTTTGAGATTGTGACTTGAGCCTGACTGGCCCCTCTCTGGGAGTGACTGAAAGTTTCGATTGTTTGTTTGTCTGCTTCCTTTTTTGTGTGAGTGCTAATAAAATGTTTGTATTTTTGTCACATTCAAGTAGGCTGACTATGTGGACAAGAATTTTCACTGATACTGTGTCTCAGGAAGAGGCACGTATTATGTCTTTAATACTTAGGTTATGAGAGTCCCTTTTTAAAATTGGATGTGCTTGGATGGGTTGTGTCTCTAAAGTGAGGCCAGTGTTACCAGTGAATTAACAAAGGTCCTTTCAAGTTGGTTCAGTTGTTATCCTACAGACTGAGAAATGCATTTGAGTATGTGTGTATGTGATGGTGGTTCAGCAGGAACACATGTGAACTGGACATCTGTTTTGACATGGTTTGTGTTTTGTGTATCTCTTCTGCTAGTTCATTGTTTAAATAAACATGTTGCTGCATTAGCTCTAAGGCTTTAGTGCCAAATGCCCACTGATGAGATGTATTAGGTTTTGTTGTTCCCAAGCTATACTGAGAAACAACAGCTTTACAATTTTGACACATTTGAGGAAGATTACAAAAAGAATTTGGGGTGGATTGTAATCAGGAGTTCAATAGCTTTGGAGTAACTCTGCTATAACAGTGCAGCCCATGGAAAAACACCGTCATCTTAACAGATGCAGTGTTATTTTGGAGATTCCACTGTATAAATACATGGACTGTGCTTAAATTGTGATGGCAACAGATACAATCTCAGTTCTCGATTCTTTCATCTCTTTAATATTTAAAAATACCTCACAGAGTATAAGAAAAAGCCCTGCAACATCAAGGCTTGAAAACGTGCCTTCTGCAAATTGTTGGGGCTGTACCTTTTGGGCCTTGTTTCATTTCGGATACGTCACTGCAGATTTGACTTGGGCAGAGTAAGTGCTCATCTCTGAGAGGGAGTCTCTGTAAATGCTGCTACTCATGGCTTATTGTACGATTTGCATATGAATGGAATTATTCAGCTATACTTAAGAAATGTCAGCAAGATTGAAGTCAGAGTTGGTTAACCTGGCAAAAAGATATCTTCAGTATTTTTCATGAAAGAAAGTGATAGTTTGAAGGCAAGAATTACACATTCCACTGGCTAAGCCAACGTTGTCTGAGGATTTTCTTGGTGCTTTTGTAGTATCAGTGACTTCTGAATTTGTTTGCAATACACTGCAGTGTTTGAGAGCAAGGGAGTTGGAATGTGGGAATTGGATGCTGTATCGTAATGCCACACAGTTGTGTTCAGATTTATTTTTCTTTCCAGAATGGTTTTGTTTAAATACTCATTTGACAAGTATAAATTGAGAGTAAGGGTCTTTGATTTGCTCTTCATAAGAACAAAACAACCCCCAAAACAAACAAGAAAAAACAACAAAACATATCAAGATGATGTTGTCAGTGTATTTGCACCTCTATCCGTCCACTAGTTGGGTGGAAAAGCCTAAAGTTTTAGATACTGTATCTGGATTTTAAAAAGGGACTGGATAATTTTTGTGAGCAGCAACATTGGTAGTCATGCATGCTAAATAGGGAGTGATCACATCTCGTGCTTCAGAAGCTGACAGTATGCAAGGGTTGGGAAGAAATTGTATTCCTCCTCCAGGTGTTTGTGTTCCTTCTCCATTTGTAAAATACAGAGAAATGCTGTCCTTTAGGGGTAGTTAAAGGGCTTTGTCTTTAGAACACTGACATGACTTCAGATGTTCATGTGACTGTCATCCAGGTGAAGGCACTTTTACTGAGAAGCTGTGCATTGTTAGGCGTTTGAAGACTACTCTAGAGGTATGAGGATGGGGGTGTTGGAATGAGCTGGCTTATAAGGAGATAGTATAATACACTAAAAATAAACCCCAGATCTTCACAGCCGACTGTTAAAGATTACCTAGTGCCACATGCAGATAGAATGAAACCGAAGTTGAGGTGGTTTGAGCATGGCTTGGCCTCCATGGGAGGATGTGCTGTAATGCTGTCTATTAATTCCATGGGACTTCATTTTTAGGAAGCAACTGCTCACAGAAGTGTGCAGCTACTTGGTGTTTCTTGCCTGTTGCATGTGTGGTGACAGGCCTTGTTTACTGTGATACCAAAATACTGTTCTGACCTCAGGATGACTGTCACTGTTCAGAGTGTCTCATGCCTCAAGTTCATCTTAAACACCCTTGCAGCTTCCCCCAGACATAGTGAGATGAGAAGATGTGAATCCCATTTAATAGGGGGAAGTGGGTGGGGGAGAAGTGAAGAGCAGAGGGGCTGAGGGTATAGTTGTCAGGTCCATTGATGTTTCCACAGGGAGTGAGGAATGCTCCATTTAAGGTGTCTACATACTCTGGTTGTGTATGTCCCCCTCTGTCTTCCCTCTCCATCAATACGTGACCTGTTGATGGTGTCACATGGTCACTATGTGACTCCTTCATGTCTTGAAGAAGAGCATGACTTCAAGGCTGGCTTTGTTGGTGTTGAGCCTGGTGCCCAGAACCTGGTGAATGTTGTTGTAGGTTGTGAGCCTGTGGGATTGTGTGCATAGTCCTAACTGTTGAGATCTTCAGAGGGTAAAGGGTCTGCTTTTCTCTCATGCAATCCTGAGGGAATGGGATTGTGTGGTTGAGAACGGAGTGAGGGAGAAGCAAAACACATAGTTGCTTCAGCACGGTTCTCCAGTGGGCAGCACTCTGTTTTTCATGTCTGTACCATAAAAGATGACTTAGCCATGCATCATGCAGGACTCTGGAACTGCAAGGGGAAGTACTTCCTCCAGGTTAGGGGGGATTGGGTACATGGATGAACGTCTCTGTGCATTGGCTTTTTGAGGTGCAGTTTTGCAGCCTACCTCAAGTGGGCAAAGGGGCAGCTGCCAGCAAAGGCAGTAGTTTCTTATTGAAATGGCTGTGAATCTGAAGATGAAGATTAGTGTGTTACCACCTGGCCATCTTCTCAAAGTAGCTAATTATTTTTACTGAAATACATAGAGTTTGTTTAGCAAAGACATGCTTCAGCAAAAGCAGGAAGAGCTTGCTTTAACAATTCAGCTCATTTTGCATATTTTTAGCTGGACTTTTTTTATTGGCTGACAGCTGTTAGAACACCTCAGTTCGCAAATACAGCCTTTTTGGAAAGTACAGGGGTTTTTTGCCAATGAATAGCATTTGCTGTTTCTACACATTTGTGTAAATAATTAGATGCTTTGGATACATTTACTCAGATCCTTAATTTTCACATTTTCAAGTGACAAAATGGCAAATGATGTAATTTCTGGTAGATTACTTCTCATTCGTGTTATTTTCTTTTATTTGGATGGAAAGTGGTATTTTAATTGAAATGCAGAAGATCTGAATTTTGAGACTTAATTAAAACTTCAGGTGTTGTGGACAGACATGATTTAAAAACCAACCAAACAAAAAACCAAACAAAAAACCAAACCAAAAACCAAACCAAAACAACAACAAAAAACCCCAAACCATACCAGAAAAAACAGTTTGTCATTGTTTCTGCAAAGTTCAGAGCTAATAGATCTTGCCTACTGACTGTGTTACAGGCTTCACACAGGAGTCCTTTTTAATTTGGGATTAAGTGCTTGTTGAACTGAACCATTTGAGTAAACTGAAATGAGGCACTTGCAGAAGTAGCTGTTGATTGTAAAAAGTATCTGAGCATTTCAACAAAGGGTGGCTCCAAGAGAGCACCAAACTGTAAATTCACCAGTCCAAACTTTCTTTTTGGTGTAAATAATATGCTTTTTTTATTTAAATTACAGTAGGCATTTGCCCTAATATATGCTATTACAATTTCATATTAGATTTGTAATTAAGTTTATTTTTAGAAGAATGTGTTTAAGTGGTTTATATAAAAGCACTTTCTATTTTTGTAAATGAAATAATTGTTTTTTATTAACTTCTAATTTCATGCAAATGTGTTTTTTTGGCTTAGAGGTTATGTAAGCAGAAATTAATGATTTGAGAGTATTCTCATAAAGAATAGAAGATTTGCTGTCACTAGCTAGGGGCACTGGTAGGCAGAGTTAACTCTTATTTAGACATTCAAATTGAGTGACGAATGTTACAGAATGCAGTACAATGGGTTTCTGTAATGAATTTTACTTAGTGATGATTCTTCTTGCTTAAGCTAAGAAAGACAAATTATAACTGCATTTGGATTCTGACAGGAAGATAAGAAAGATGGTCATAATGTGGTGGTATCTCAAGAAGCCCAAATATGTCACAATCCATGGTAAATCTGATGGACAAGTGAGTGTTAATTGTGCGCAAGCCAGATGTGCTATTTTTAATTTGGCCTTGCTGTCATATCTCTTGACAGATGAATTTGAAGGCTAAGGGGAGTTGAGTGATGAGTCATTATTGAGTTAGTAAAATCACAATTGATCTCCATTTCCTGTTGATTCCAAAATTACTGAAGTGTGAAAGCCAAGAGTGACTGATGAGTTCTTGGAGGGGAGTTTGAGGGTGGAATGTGGAAGTGACTCTATCTGAAGTAATTTAATGCTGCCCTGGGTGTTAGTACAAAAATGTCTATAGAGGGACAGGTGTGTGTCTGAGATGGGAGGCTTTGAAGAAAGTGTGGTGGTCTGGCTAGCTCAGTTACCCAGAAGTAATGATCATCTGGGCACCAAAATATGCCCTTCAGTAAGGCGGGGCAAAGAGCCTTCTAAAGTGGCTACTGGTAGAAGCTCAAGATTTAACTTCTTATTAGTCTCTGCAGTATTGGAGGTCTCTTCTGGTTGACCTGTGTCTCTGTCACTTAGCTCAGAAGATTTTTGTCTTGAAATCCCTCTGCTCCCAGGTACTATTTCCTGTGAAAGTCTCTCGCTCTTCTGCAGCGTGAGTGCAGAATGACTGTTGGGCTGCACAGTGACAGAAAAGGGGATGCAAGGACAGCAGCAATGAGAGATAGAGAAAATCTTGTGTATCTCGGTTATTGCTTTTGATTATCCTTTGATGAATCCTTGATTTTGTCATTCTGTAGCTTGCTTCTTGTGTTGAAATGGGATGAATGCTTTTTTGACAGGTATTAACAAGAAATTAGGCAAGATGTAGAATTTCTTTTTTTCCCTCCTAGAACTTACTGTTAGGAAAACTTTTTTTTTTTGTTAGGATCTATTAAGTTACGTTACTAGACTGCCCACATTGCATATATGAGAGTAAATTCTGCTGAGAGGGAATTTGTTGGATGAAATTAAAAGGAAAATATATACTGTGCTGAGTTATATTTAGAAGCAAGCTATAAAGAAGCCTTGAAGTGTCACTTTAGGAAGAGAAAACTTAGTTTAGTTCCCTGGAGGAGTAAGAGGAGGTGTGAGATAAGGCTGTCCTTTCTCCCTTGAAAAATTCTGATTTAAAGGATATCTTTCTCAAATGTTATTTTGGAAGGCAGAATAACAATCTGTGTTAGAACTGACTATTCAGATGGTCTTTGAAACGTTGAAACTTGTCCTGGGTGTACCCTCTGATATGCTGTGTTAAAACAGAAATTAAGAACTAGGAGAAGGAGAAATAGGCTTTTTCCTTGGAAAGTGTGTACAAGCTTTTTTCCCAATGTTGCCGTATTTAGGATCATAGTAAAAATGAGGAGGGTGAAAAAAGTGGTGGTTGGTCTTGCTGTTTGAGAACAGCTTGGTTTTCAAACTTATAACCAGGAAATCTTCCTGGCTTCTTGACAGGCTAGGTGTGTGGTTTTCACATTCAGAAAAGCTGATTCAGTTGGTCTGGCTTTTGCAAGAGAACAACTAGAGAAATAAATCGGTTTAGGGGAAGGTATAAAGAACTGTTCTTTCCCCTAGAAAAAGTTGAGCAAACATGGAGCACTGAGGTGCATGGTTGAAATTTGGTGAAGTGTGGAAAGGACACAAGTTTTCAGAGAAGTATGGTGTTTCTTCAGGGTGTTGTGAATTCAGAACAGAGTTGTCACACTTCAAAGAGAAGTCTCGGTCTTACCGAGGCTTATTGGAGCTGCAAGAGCACTTTATTAGGACAGACTGTGGCAGTTCTCAAAGCCGTCACTTGCAGAGGATCTTCAAATAATGAAAGCTACATCTTGATGCCTTATACCTGGTCTTGTTGATGTGTCCCAGTACAAAAGCACTTTGTTAAGCCAATTAAATACATAATATTTTTATAATACTTGTGTTTTGGAAAAATCAATATCACCGGTTTCCCTTTGAAATGACAAGAAGCCTGTTGTGCTGATGAAGTAGAATGCATTAGGAAGTGGTGCTTTGTACCCTCTCAAGAGTAATGTGCTTTTTTTTTTTTTTTTTTTCTCCTTAATCAGCAGGATGTTCTCCTGTAGGGCAGATGTCTTGGTTGTGTTTGTGATCTGTGTCAGAGAAGAGCGAGGGGAAGAAAAATGTCAGAGAAACAGGATAGGTGTAAATGCTTTATAACAGCAGAAAGCCTGCAATCCTGTGTGTCTTTGTTTTAGTAAAAGTGGTAATGCCAGGTTAGCATTGGACACTTAGTGTTTATGTTTGTGTTTTAAACAATAAATTAAAGAACAACTTGCCCTTCAGAAGAACATAAGGCACATAATGCATAGCCTGCTGAAATACTCTGAAGCATAAGGGATATAATTAACCCTTTTCCCTTTAGCTTGGTTATGTTTCAGAAGGTAACACAAGATGTCTAAAACATTTGAAATTGCTTATTTACCAGTTCACTGAACTAAGGATTTTTCAAGTTGATTGTCTGAAAAGCAAAAAAGCAAACCTCTTCTTCCTCTCTCCTTTGCCTTCTCCTCCTTCCCTGTTTCTTGATCTGCAGTTTTCAATTTTGTAATGGGTCTAGTACTGATTTGCCTTTTTTTTTTTTTTTTTTTTTTAAATTTAAAAGAACCCATTGAGGAGAAAAGTTTATTTCCTGTCAAGGAAATAGCTCAAGGCTATAGAGAATAGATCTTGGGAGCTTAGGCACTTGTTCAGGCCTTTCAGAGGATTTTTTAAAAGATGCTTTGCTTTTGATGCTGTGAAGGAAGGGCAATGACTTGGAAGGACTGACAGCACAGTCGGGATTCGGCTTACTGAATGAACTGAATGATCTGAATGATCTCTTGCTGAGATCCTGAAGTATTTTGCTTTAGTTACCAGGTGCTCAAGTAGCACAATTTGGTTCTGAAATATTAAGATAGTTTTGGTACCATTCAGTGGAAATGGTGGAGACAGAACATGAAATGCTTCCAATTTTGTTTTCTCATCTTGACTGTCCTTGAAGAATGGGAGTTAGCTTGAGAAAGTGTCTGTAGCTCCTACTGGGTGAAATAGAGGTTGAGATAAAAATATGTACCTCTGTGTGTATTGTAATATCGATTGTCATGTGGTAAAAAATTCTTTGGCAGCTGCGTTACCAGCTGATGTTTTATGCTTCATTTGTAAGTTTTGGTGCAGTCTTGCTGCTGGCTCTCTGCTCAGACTTGCTTTTTCTTCTTTGATGGGTATCTTCTTCCTTTTGACCAGCCTTTCCTTTCAGATAAAATGTCATCCCTTGGATTGGTTATTATGACTGGAGATTGCTTGATGTGTTAGTTCACTAACTACTCTCTTTTTGTTATGATATTTTAGTAAGTTAGCAGTCTCCACAAAGATCTATTGCTCTGTCACCTTCCCTAGCCACAGGTGTTGTACATACACCAAAACAAAGATTACTTTGGGATCTGTCTTTTTTTTTAATTCTTTGTTTTTATCTATTCCATTTATAAACTTCTCTAAGTAGAGTCTGTTCCATGTGTTTCATTTTAAGCAGTAACACCGACTTGGGTGTGTTACTTTAGATAAGATCTTTTTCTTTTTTTTTTTTCCTCCTTTTCCTGCACAAGTTTTCTTAGTTGGTATTTTTTGGATTAATTTGATGAGGAATATCAAAATATGAGTTGAGTTGTAAATGAGATGGTTCAGACTTTGGCAGAGTAACAGAAGCAACTCCAGCACTCAGAAGTTCTTTTCTGATTCATTTGTTCTTTTACTTTCCTCTTTGGTTTAAATCAATTTTGGGTATCTGAATTGAGATTAAAGCATGACTCTTGAGTGTTACTCACCAAACGCTGTTTCCCTGTGGCCTCTGTATCAAATATAGCTTGGAAATATGTCTGAAATTTATTAACTTTCTAGTTTGCAGCCTTGTCTCAACTGAGGTAGCCAATAGGTATGGGCTTTTGCAGTGATGCTGTGTGGAACTCGCACAGCTGGGACATGAAGATGTTTAACTTTTATCAGCCCTAATGCAGGGGTGCACAAAGCACTTCACCCTGTGGCTGCTGTTGGCTGTGTCAAGGTAAGCCAGTGTCTTGGGCAAGTAAAGAGGAAAAACAGTGTGAGAAGGAAGGGCAGGTAGATGTCTTCTGGCAGTCTGAGTATGGAAAGGGAAAATGATGATGGGGACAGATCTGCTTTTGTTTCCCATAGAGGACACCAGATATGACTGTGGTAGTGGTGCACCCAACACAGTTATTGCTGTCACTGGGGGACTCTTTTTTTGGGTGGTCGCCTTTTCCATATTGGACTGGAAAAATCTTGCATTAAAGACAGCGTGTGACCTTTCACAGATCTGGAGGCGGTTTGTGAGTTCAGGACTTTCTCTTTGTGTCCTAAATTGCTGGTTAACTGTGGAGGAAATGAGACTGGTTTTGCATCTGAAGTTGAATGAAGCTGGCATGTGGTAAAGCAAAGCACAGTCCGCTCAGATATGTTTTCTTAACATGGAACCAACTAGCCTTGCACAAATACCGTGGTTTTCTTTCACAACAGCAAGAGGCCAGTAGAGCTGTCAGACAAGTGAGGCGAGGCCAAGGACTGTCTATCAACTGTGCTTTCCAGATGATTTTTTTGCCTTCAAGCTAGCAGCTGGAAAAGGGGTTTTTTTGTCTTCCTGTTCAGATACTTTTTACCTATGGTCTTTTCTTCTCTGTTCTGCTAATCTATGGGGTTTTTTTTCCCAGGTTAGGCTTAGTTTAAAGCTTTGCTGTATAGCTGTGTTTAAACGTCTTCGTGGCGCTATTATCCAGTGTAGTTATGCCATCAAACACCTGTCCTGTAGGTGCACTTTGTTGGCAGGAGCTGTTTGGCTGGTGTAACTGAATGCTGTTTGGGCAGGTAGATCATAACTACAGGCAGAAAACTTTTTTTTTTGGGTGGCTGTAGTGGCACATCCTTTGCAGTGGAGATTACATTCTTCCTTCACATTACAGGATTGGCAGCTGCTTTTGCTAGACTTTGGTGGGGGGTGAAGGGAAGGATGCGGGATGCTATAATTAGTCCTGGGATTTTAGAGCTTGGTGAAACCTTTCTTGTGTCTGAAGGAAGAGGTCTTCCCAAAGCTTTATTGAATGTTAAGCAGTCTGGGTCTGGAGAGAGATTTTCTTTGTTGCAATCCTCTAGCCTACTTCTGAACTCCTGTGAGCAGCTTCTGCCCATAAAACAGTTGCCTTCTTGTGAAGACATGTGCAGACTTAATTGTGCTGGTGGCCCCTCTGTTTGAGAGATGGTAGCTACTGAACATCAGATGATTTTTATTATTTTGTTTGGTGTCTGTCTTGCACAATACAAAGTGGCTGCATTGTTAGTCATGATAAAAGTGTCAGAATGCAATGAAATTAAAGAATATGGAATTCAAGTTTATAAACTGAAGAGTGTATTACAGGGTTCATGAGGTTTCCCTTGCTTCCCTTTTTCTGTCTTGATGCTCCTCTTATTTGTTGCAGTGGCAAAGTTCATTGGTTAAAGTAATTATTAATTTCTCTAAGGAAAGATTTCTTATAGATTACTTATGAATATACTTACTATAATAATTCAAATATCGAGTAGTACACACTTTTTAACAAAGACAGAGCACTTTGCTGAAGAAAAAAACTTGCTAAGCAGGAAAAATTACCAAGTGAAAAGGTTGGTTGGTTTTCTCTCCTTGATGTTATCCATCTCTTCTTTCTGCCTCAAATACCTTATACTTTCTTGGGTCATCCTCTTTGTGACCAGAACAAGTAGTGAAATAATACCAGGGAGTTAGCAAAACTTAAGTGTACGTTCTCCAGCTGTATCTTTAGCTAGGAGTGGCTTGTGTATGCAAGATGTAGGGTAAAAATAATGATGACAGAGATCTCCATCTCAGCCTTGCCTTGATTTACCTTTTGGAGGGAGTGTGTGCAGCTGCAGATCTCAGCAAAGGGAGGTGCCTGAAGTTTGGATTGTGTCATATATCCAGGTTTGCTATTGCTGTTTGGTTTGCTGCTAAGTCCCACCTCCTGTAACTTCTTTCCTTCCAACCCTCTTCCCCTGGTTTTGGTTCAGAAGGGGAGCGGCATAGATAATCCCCGATGATGAACTGCTGAATGAAACATGCTATGGTTATATTTCTCTTGCCCAGTTGGACCCACTGCTTTTTCCTGGGTGGATGTGTTAGAAGTGCAGTAGGGCAACTTTTTGTATATCAGGCTGTCCAGGAGTACCTGCCAGAGGATGAATAATTCTCCTGCTTGCTGGGCCATTCCAGCCCTCTTCTAGTAAAAGTGAATATTGTGACAATAATTGCAGTTGCCAAGCAATGGAACTCAGTACAGCTAGGCTGATTAAATCCCTGGACCATTTTGTTAACCAGAATTATAACATTGTGCATCACCCACGGTGCTTACAGGCAGTGTTTAAAAACTGTGTATAGGGTTAGAAATCCAATGTCTTAGGCAGTGTAAAACTGTAAAATGGAGAGTATGGGCTGAAATGTCACCTTGAATTTAAAAGCCAAGTGTGGACAAGTGACTGGGAATAAACCATGGTTGACACTTTTTGCTAACAAAGTGTATATTTAGTTTATTTTCCCCTTTTATTTATTTATTATTTCTGCTTTACAGTGAAGGTCAATGAGTTGCTGAACAGAAGGTCTGCATAATACATACATTGAAAATCTTAGGATTGGAAGGTTTTCTTTATCTTCAGAGAAATTAATACCTTGGAGTTTGGTAGTTTACTGTGCCTAAAAGGGCTCTAGCTTTCCATGCTTAACCCCATTTATCTGGTTGCTTCTCACTTGTGTGCATGAAGGGTGCTTTGTTTATGGGAAGACTCACCTTGACTGTTATCACAGAGGTGGTTGGGTTTTTTTTCTGACGCCTTCCCCCCACCCCCGGTCCTCCAGGTTATTGTGCTCTGATGCTTTTAAGACAATAAATACACTGTGAGTGCTGTTCTTCTAGTGTAAAGGACACTTCCCTTGGTTGGGCTGTGTTTGTGTTACTAAAACCAAATTAGAAGCATCCAGTTGGCCAGAAGAGTTCCCATAAGAACTCCTATGGCTATATCTACTTAGGTTTATATTTGCCTTAAATTGTGTTCTGAGGCAACTGTTTTTAGTTGATAAAACCTGAACCTGCAGTTGTCTCTGGTGCAAGCCTGCGTGTTTTACCTTGTATTTGGAGAGGAAGGTTCTTTTTTCAATCTAGTTAGCTCATGACTGGAAAGCCCCACAGCACTTGCATATATGTAATTTAATATGCTTAAAACCCTTTTTTGAGGATTACAAGTTGGTCATACTTTGACTGCCTTGAGAGAGCAGGTTACAGCACGACCTATGTGATTTTTAAACTGTGAAGCTGCCATGTGAAGGGTGGGGTGGGAGGGCTCCCTGTTTTGTTAAATGAAGTTTGATAGTGCTATCTCTTTCTTCTGTGCAATTACATTATTTGCCCCCCCCTTTTAATCTCCATTCAAGTGGAAATGTGGGATTAAAGGAAGTCTTAATTGAGTTTGTTACAACAGAAACATAACAATGAAAGGCCACAGAATGTAGAATTTCTGTGTTTCTTCATGTAAGAGGTGGTTAGCACAGGACAGTAGGGACATATGTTGCATGCTGTTAGGAGTAATTGCATCAGACTTCTAATTTTTCTGTGGATCTAAGTATAACTTCCTGTTGACTCTGTTAAATCCTTTTGCTGATCATTATGGTTGCAATTATTGGTCATGGTACTGTTTGGTCAGTATGCTTTTAATGAAGCCTAGGTGATCTGGCCTGGTTGGCCAATCATTTTTAGAAAATAAATTAAAAAAAAAGAGCATTAAAGAGAAGAGGGTTTCTTAGATTACTGCAGGATGCAACTCAGCCGGCAGCTGAAGGCATAGTAAAGTCTCCCTAAATGTGAGCTGCTGAGCCCAGCCACATGATGTATTTTCATTCTGGAAGAATTGGCTGCTTATCCCAGCTACCTAAGTGTATATCCCATAGGTTTCCATCAGCCAGTTGCTGAGTCACTTGGATGTGTAGACAACTCTTTTAAAAATAAATAAAATCATGCACAGAACTTTTTTTTTTTTTTTTAAAGGTAGAGAAAAACAGTCCCCAGGAGAGACAATTTCAGTTAAGCTGTATTGTCATCACAGATTGTGAAACATAAATTCAGTGTTATAAACAGCTTGTAATTTCAGTCTTCCATTTTTGCTTTAGCAGGCATGAGACTGAAGTTACAGGATAGGGTTTTAAACATTATCATCACAGTTAAAAAAAAAAATGTTTTGCTCTCACAGTTATTAATCATAACATGCCACCTACTCACTTCTATGTTACATATTTTGTATAGAATGGCATGCTCTTCTTTTGTGGGGCTGTCAGAAAAGTGATAATGCAGGATAAGAAACAGTGCAGAGGTTTGAAGTCTGTCTTACCTCCTGTGAGGATGGTGCTCATCTTTAGTGATTTAGTTACTACCTGTTTTCTTCTGCAGTTTTTTTTTTTATTTGACTTTGTCAAAATTTTCTCACAAGCCTGGCAAACTTGACCATAGTGTGACTCTGAAGTGTTGCTGTGGTGTTTGTGAAATTGTTCCGGAGTGTGTTCACCAGGCACTTCAAACAGCGTCCTTTCCTTCTAAATAAACAGCGTTCCCTTCCTTGTAAATAAACAGAAGCATCTTACCAAAGGTTTGAGTGTTCAGCTCCAGCAATGGCTTTCAGTGTTTGACACATAAAGGGCATTAATGAGTGAGGAGTTTGCTGTAGATTTGATTTTTCTGTCAGCTTTTTTTCTTTCCTTTGGTTGAGTGACAGAGAATCTTGCAGGCTTTGCCCATAACCTGGGCACTGCAGATCAGAGTTAAAAGTTTGGTGCTGCTTTTGATAGCCAGGGATTCAGGAGTGATCATGCAGGCTCAGCCACGTGGATGTTACTAGTTCTGCAGTATCTTCCTCCATTTTTACCCTGTCTACCCACAAGGACGAACATGCCAACTGAGCCACTTGCTCTTGTTCTGCTATTTCAGTAGTAGGAGATAATAGATGTGGCTTCAGAGGAACCCTGAGAGATGTGCTGGGTCAGTGTAGTCTTGGTGAGGGAGGATTAATTTGGGAATGACTTTGTCATGAGGATGCTTTCACGTGAGCTAGGCTAAATCTGGACCTACTTGCTCTAGTGAGTTGTGTAGAGGGGGCATCAATCAGTATTATTAAAGGAATTCATTTCATTTTGTTGGCTCCATTTTTGCTAAACTGCTGTTGCTGTTGACATTCAAAGTAAAATGTTGGCAGAGGGCAAGCAAGTGAGATGAGGGATGGAAATGGAATTGTAATTTATTCGTGTGTGTGTGTGTGTGTGTGTGTGTAAACTTATGGGGAAGTTGGAGGAAGTTCATGGAAAGCAGCAATGCCAGACATATCTTTAGCCAATGACATCTGAAATAGCAAGAGTAAAAAGGCAGAGCCAGTTTGAGTTTGTGATGTGGGTTGTAGTCCTTCTGAGTGTTATTTTTGTGAGTGTTTTGTTCTGGTCAGCTTGGTAACACAGTGACCCTTGGGTTTGGAATATATAGTTAGTAGAGTGGTGAAAGAGAAAATTGAAGTAGGATGTGTGTATTTTTTTAAGGGTTATGAGAGACAATGAGAACATGTGGAGAAGGGGAATCCAGTTGCTTTTTAAGGTGTGCCAAATTTGATTGGCCTCTTGTGACACCGCTTTTTCCTTACAAATCTGGGAAAGAAGAATTCTGGAAAATGTTAGGAGTGATGAGTGACACAAGGTAAATCAATGATAATAGACTATATTTCTTAGAAATGACAAGCTACATTACAATATAATCTCCAGTCCCTTTTGTGTTTAGAAGATCATAGTGGTATGGCTTTGTCCTCCAAAGCTTAATTTTTAATTAAATGGAGAAAAACCCCAAGCCCTCTTCCTGGGCCTTACATATGTAAACAAGAATGTTCTCAAGACTTGCATTCAAATGGGAAGAGCTATTTTTTTTTTGTTTGGGTTTGAGTATTCCCTTTCATGTTTTGCAAGCCAAAGATGGCAGCGTTGTGCTAGTGCTAGAAATACAGAATTTGAAATTCAATTATGGACTTCCTTAGTGAAAGCTAAAATCGTTTATGTTTTCTGGCTTGTGGGGTGCCTTTTATCTATTCTCCTTCCCAGGCAGAGAGATGCAGCTTCATAAAATTGTAGTCAATGTGAAGGGTTTTATGTAGCATATTTGAAGAAGAGAAATAGTTCAGTGGTTAGGGAGACAGTCTAAATCATGTGGCATAGACTTAGTTCCCTCCTTGTTACCAGTTCTGACATCCCAAGAGGTAATACGGAAGCTGGCTTCCTGGGAAAGAGATCTAGTGATTGATGTGACGCATGCAGGATAGGTGAGCTTAGAGAGTACAGAAATTTTGTGGGAGGTTGTGTAAGTACATTAAAGACACTAAAATATATATTTCATTCATAGTGTCACTATGAAGGCAAAACCAAGAGCTCAGTGGGTGGTGGAATCCTGTGCTAATGTAAAGTGTCATAAGCAATCTCCAACCACTGATTTCTGTGAACTCCACATTTAATTCCTTCTTTGCATAGTATGCAATTAAAGAATCCTTATAATTCTGTAGTGATTCTTTTTTTTCCCCTGCATCTGCAGATGGTGCAACTATGCTGAAACATTTCAAGAGCTCAAAGGGAAATTGTGGTTGCTAATCGGTTCCTTCTCAGTCTTTCTACCTTTGCCTTCCAAGTCTTGGAGTGAAACTACAGGAACAAACTGGGCTTAAGACCAGGCCGTGGACTGCAGTACCTCTCTGTTCAGCAATGACTGAATAAGAACACTTAGATTTTTCTTCTTCAAGGCTGTATGACAGTCTTAATGGTTTTCTTAAAACAAGCATAATATTTAGCAATAAGAATGAAGGGAAAGGTTAAGGTCAAGTTTTAGTTTTCCCTGTTTATAATCTTTATGGGCGTAATGTTTTCAGACTATTGCCTCTCTGTTTCCACTACTGTGTACTTCTGCTTCTCTTCTGAGCAATTGCAGTCCTGTAGAAAAGAGGCTCCTTTGAAATCTGCTGAGGGGCTTTAGCGTATGTTTAGATCCTGCTTCCTAACTTGATTCAAACCAATTTTTCAGATAACGTGAAATCGGCCAGAGTTGTTCTTTAACCTTTGAGTGTCTGAGGAATTTTTTGAGCCATTTTTTTTTCCCCAGTGTGCCAGACAACCTTTCTATTGAGTTGATCCAGTATATAATAAACATGTCAATATGCAGGCCATTATACATTATGCAGATCTAAATCCACCCAGTGCAATAAGCGTGTTCTTTGTTGTTAGGAGAGAGGAGTGATAACTCTGGAGATGCTTGCTTTAAAAAGGATGCTGCATGTTGTGGATCTGCTGGACTGCAGCCATATTCAGTAGCTGCTTTGGACTTTTTTTTTTCTCAGGATTTGCCATAGATTAAAAAAGACATGATG